>BJKM01000143.1:0-300000 GCA_015082035.1 Chaenogobius annularis
TATATATGTATGTATATAATGTATATAAGTATATATATATATATACATGTATGTGTATATACATGTATATGTATGCATGTATGTATATGTATTTAAATATATGTGTATACTGGTATGTAATAATGTTTGTATATGTATGTATATATGTGTTTGTGTGTATATATATGTATGTGTCTATATATGTCTATATATGTGTATACAGTATATGTATGTATATATGTATTTGTGTATATATGTATGTATATATGTATGTATACATGTATATTTATGTGTATGTGTGTGTATATGTGTGTATTTATGTATAATGTATGTATATATTTATTTCTTTACATATCTATTTATATGTATATATGTATGTATATATGTATAGATGTTTATGTATATATGTATGTACATATGTACATATATATGTATATATAAATACATTTGTATATATGTATATATGTATGTATATGTATGTATAGATGTTTATGTATAAATGTATGTACATATGTACATATATATGTATATATATACATTTGTATATATAATATATATATATATATATATGTGTATGTATGTATGTATATATATGTGTTATATGTATGTATGTATATATGTATTTATATATTCCTATGTAAATATGTGTATATTTGTGTGTATATATGTGTATATATGTATGTATATGTATGTATGTGTATACATGTATATGTTTGTATGTGTATGTGTGTGTGTGTGTATATATATATGTGTTAATATGTGTGTATATTTAACATATATTTATTTATATTATATGTATATATGTGTATTTTTGTGTATATATGTGTATATATGTATGTTTGTATATATGTGTAAATATATATGTGTGTATATATATGTGTGTATATATGTATGTATATATGTATATTTGTGTATATATGTATATATATAGGTGTGTATATGTATGTATAGATGTATTAATGTATGCATATGAATGTAATGCGTGTATATATGTGTGTGTATATATATGTGTGCATATATATATGTATATATATGTGTGTGCATATATATGTTAATATATGTGTGTATATATATATGTGTGTGCGTATAAATATGTGTGTGTATAAATATGTGTGTATATGTATGTATATATATTTCTTTATATGTATTCATATATTTATATGTATATATGTGTATATACGTGTGTGTATATGTATGTGTATATATATATATATATATATGTATATTATATATGTTGTTATATGTGTATATATGTGTATATATGTGTGTATATATGTATATAAGTATATATATATACAGGTGTATATACATGTATATATATATGCATGTACGTATATATGTAAATATATGTGTATACATGTATTATATGTTTGTATATATGTATGTATATATGTGTTATGTATCTACATGTGTGTATGTATAATACAGTGTGTCTATATTATTTGTGTGTATATATGTATATATGTGGGCATATGTGTAAATATGTATGTATATATAAGTGTATATGTGTTTATATATGTATATGTGTGTATGTATATATATATATGTATATATTATATATTTATATGTCTGTATATATGTTTGTGTATATATGTATATGTATACGTATGTGTATATATGTATGTTATATAAGTGTATTTATGTTTGTATTTATGTGTGTATACATGTACGTATATATGTATGGCATATATGTGTATATATGTACTATATATGTAACATATATGTATGTATATATGTATGTATACATGTGTATATATACAAGTGTATATATGTATATATGTGTGTATACAGTATATGTGTGTGTACAATATATGTATATATGTATGTATGTATGTATAATGTATGTATATGTGTGTGTGTGTGTGTGTGTGTGTGTGTATATGTATGTATAGATGTAGATGTAAATGTATGTATTATATATTACATGTATGTATATATGTATGTATCTATACATATGTATATATGTGTGTGTATATATATGTATATATGTATGTATGTGTGTATATATATATGTATTTATATTATATATATATATATTCATATGTATATATGTGTATTTTTGTGTATATATGTGTATATATGTTGTGTGTGTATATATTATGTATATTGTATATTTGTGTATATATGTATATATATAGGTGTGTATATGTATGTATAGATGTATATATGTATGTATATGTATGTAATGCGTGTATATATATGTGTGTGCATATATAGTTAATATAGTGTGTGTGTTGTATATATATGTGTGTGCGTATAAATATGTGTGTGTACATATACGTGTGTATAGTATGTGTATATATATACGTATATATGTATGTATTTATATATGTGTGTTTATATGTATATAATATATGTATGTAATAAGTATAATATGGTGTTATACATGTGTATATATATATGTTTGTATATTGTGTATACATGTATATATGTGTTTGTATGTATATATGTATTACTACATTGTGTGTCTATAATTTGTGTGTATATATGTATAATAGGTTATATGTGTAAATATGTATGTAATATAAGTGTATATGTGTTATATATGTATATGTGATGTATGTATATATATATAGTATTTATTATATTTATATTGTATATATGTATATGTATTGTTATGTATGTGTATATATTATGTATATAAGTGTTTTATGTTTGTATTTATGTGTGTTACATGTACGTATATATGTATTATATATATATGTGTGTCTATCATATATGTATAGTATGTATCGTGTATATATACTGTATATATGTATGTGTGTAATATATATGTATGTAATATATATATCTGTATATGTATGTATAATTTATTATATATTATATATTTACATGTGTGATTACGTGTGTATATGTAATATGTGTATATATATATTAATATTGTAATTTATATTACGTGTGTTATTTTTGTATATATATGTTATATATGTGTGTGTCTATATATGTATGTATATATGTATATGTGTAATATGTATATATATGTATAGTATATATGTACTATATGTATGTAATATTGTGTGTCTGTATGGTATAGTGTGTTTGTATATATATGGTGTGTATAATATGTGTTGTGTATGTATTACATGTATGTGTATATATATTGTATATATGTATGTATTTATGTGTTTATTGTATATAATATGTATGTAATATATGTGTATACATGTATATATATGTTATATATGTATGTATATATGTTTGTGTATGTATCTACATGTGTGTGTCTATATATTTGTGTATATATGTATATATGTGGGCATATGTGTAAATTGTATGTATATATAAGTGTATATGTGTTTATATAGTATATGTGTGTATGTATATTATATATATATTATATTTATATGTTATATATGTTGTGTATGTTGTATATATGTATGTTATATATGTGTATTTATGTTGTATTTATGTTATACATGTAGTATATTGTATGCATATATAGTCTATATGTGTGTATATATGTACATATAATTATATATGTATGTATACTGTGTATATCAAGTGTATATATGTATATATGTGTGTATCAAGTATATGTTGTGTGTACAATATATGTAAATATGTATGTATTATGTATATAGTATATATGTGTATTGTGTGTGTGTGTAATGTATAAATGTAGTGTATATATATGCATATGTATGTATATATGTATTTATTATATATGTATATATGTGTGTATATTTATGTATTATGTTGTAATGTATGTTATATTGTATGTATATATGTTATATACATGTATATGTGTGTATATATGTATATACGTGTGTATATATGTAATGCGTTATAAGTGTGTATATATATATGTTAATATATGTGTGTGTATGTTCTGTGTAGAATATGTATGTATATATGTGTATATATGTATATATGTGTATATATTACATGTATGTATACTATGTGTAATATGTGTATATATGTGTATATGTGGTATATATGATATATATGTATATTTGTGTATATGTTTATATATGTATATGTATAATAGATGTATATATGTATACGTATGTGTATATCTGTATTTATTATGTGTATTTATGTTTTGTATTTATTGGATATGTGTTATATGTATGTAGATATGTGTATCAGTATAATGTGTCTATATATGACATATATATGTATATATGTATGTATAATGTGTATATATACATGTATATATATGTGTGTATATATATAGTGTGTATACATATATTATGTATATGTATGTGTATATATATGTGTGTATGTGTATAATGTATGTAATGTATGTATTATTTCATGTATGTATATATGTATGTTGATTATACACGTGTATATATGTTGTGTGTGTGTGTGTATATATATATATATGTGTATATATATATATATATATATATATATATATATATATATATATATATATATATATATTTGTATTTGTATTTCTATTCATTTATTTAATTTTTACATTTTATGATGTGTAGCCACAGTCCGAAGAAATAAATTGACATCCCAGGCAACCATCCATGAGATAGAACTCTTCATTAAAAAATGGATACATCTTGCCACTGACAGAGATGGAGGAAGAAGGGAGAGAGAGGAGAGGCGTCGGAGAGAACTGCAGAAGACCTTGAAGATTGCATTTGAGTCAACCATGCTAGCTGTTAGCTTGACTTTATTTTCATTATTTAAATTCTTAAAAATGTTCGGTAATTTAAGTGAAACAGCCGTTGTAAAATTTTTATTACCATTAATTTGCCTCACTTTTTCTGTTTGTGTTTGTGAACAGTTATATGTTTTTTTCAACATTGAGTTAAGTTTATTTAGAATTTAAAATAAACTAGTTTTCTAAGAGATATAGCATGTTATATCTAGTTACCGTTGTAAGAATATGTTTTTGTGCCATTATAATAATAAATTAATAATAATAATATTAATAATATTATTATATTATTAATATTATTAATATTATTATTATTAATAATAATAATGATAATAATAATGATAATGATAACAGATGTCATTCATGTGTTTTTGCGTGGTGAACTTGTGGCCCACAAGCCTGGGCCAGATGGGGTCATTTTACAGTAATTCAGTGGACCACATTTGGCTCAGATATAGGCCACGCAGAGAGACACATCCGTCACACTTTCGGTGGGCCAGCTTTGGAACACATTTAGGGCTTCTTCTGGTTAACAGTTGGGGTTGGTTTGGTTCACATGTGAGCTTCATATGGTAATCGAATGTGGACCACATTAGTGCCATACATCCATGCGGTATGTCTGCCGCATCAAGGTGTTGGATCAGGGCCAGATATGGCCCATTGAAAGTACTGCTATTGCTGGGCCAATAGTGGAAACACATTTATACTGAAGGTGGGCCAGATGTGGTAAACAAATGTGGACCACATTAGTGCCGTAAATCCAATGCGGTATGTGGGCCAAATCATAGTGTACCATGTGGGCCTCAACAGGGGCCTCAACAATTTTGCTGTCTGTATCAAGTAGACTTTATTGACTTCACTGGTTCTTGGGGTGCAGGGGGTGCAGAGAGCGCACTTTATTCTTCAGGCTTTATTCTTTAGACTTCATTCTTTAGACTTCATTCTTTAGACTTCATTCTTTAGACTTCATTCTTTAGACTTCATTCTTTAGAGCTGTGCTTTCCGCGCCGCCCTGTTTATTATTTTGAAACAATGACCGCTCCTTTGACGTCATAAAGCATATGCGAAAAGAATGCTGGGCATTCGATTCCTTTCCGCTTTGATGCCATGGAGACGTTTTTTAATCTCCCAAGGGTTTGCGCCAGAAAAAGTTTGAGAAGCTCTGCTCTAAGCTAATGCTAACATACAATAAATGCAATCAATAATGTTAAAACAACACTATTGGAATAATCTGTTTACAAAAACACGCATGTATGCTAGCCTTTAGCTTTGAGACAAAAACACTTTTGTAAAACACGCACGTTTCCTCCGGTGTAATAATAATAATAATAATAATAATAATAATAATAATAATAATAATAATAATAATAATAATAATAGTAATGATAATAATAATCATAGAATTTGACTGTGCTTTGTCTGTTTGAGCTCACATGGTGTTACAGTATCATTATTAATATGAATACCAGATGCTGACTCTCCCTCTCACTCACCCTTAATTTACATTTGTGTCAAAGTCCAACTCTCGCTCTGATCCAGGAGAGATGGGGCAGAGAGCACTCAACCAAGAAGCCTTTTTCTGTCCCATGTGTTTGGATCTACTGAAGGATCCGGTGACTATTCCCTGTGGACACAGCTACTGCAGGAACTGTGTCCAACACCACTGGGACCAAGAGGACAAGAAGCAGCTCTACAGCTGTCCCGAGTGTCGCCAGGGCTTCAGACCCAAGCCTGTCTTCATCAAAAACATCATGTTAGCAGTGCAGTAGAACAGCTGAAGAAGACTGGGCTCGCAGCGCCCCCTGCTGACCGCTGCTATGCCGGACCTCATGGTGTGTCCTGTGATATGTGCACTGGGAGGAAGCTGAAAGCTGTCGAGTCCTGTCTGCAGTGTGTGGCTTCATACTGTGAGAGCCACCTCCAGCCTCAATATGATGCTGCAGCATTACAGAAACACCAGCTGGTGGCGCCATCACTTAAACTCCAGGAAAACATCTGCTTTCAACACGATGAAGTGAAGATGTTCTGCTGCAGCGACCAGCAGAGCATCTGCTCTATTGACCAGCACAAGGGCCACGACATAATGTCCTCTGCCCAGGACCTCAGCCGCTCTGCCCAGACAGCAGTGCAGCGCAGCAGGGACAGCTTCAGAGAGATGGCCCTTCTCCTGGAGAAAAGACGCTCTGAAGTGAAGCAGCA
Organism: Chaenogobius annularis; assembly: GCA_015082035.1. Taxonomy (NCBI): domain Eukaryota; kingdom Metazoa; phylum Chordata; class Actinopteri; order Gobiiformes; family Gobiidae; genus Chaenogobius; species Chaenogobius annularis. The sequence goes on from BJKM01000143.1 coordinate 6,800, forward strand.
GATCCTCTCCCAGGAGCAGACCCAATTGAGGTGAGTCCAAGAGCTCCAGGGCAAACTGCAGCAGGATGTGACTGACTCTGGATCATAACCAGTTTCTACAGCTGCACGCTTCACTGTCCACAGTTACACAGAGCACAGAGCCAGCCAGGATTCAGACAGGGCCCTGGAGCCACTTTGCGCAAGTGACCAGAGCTGTGTCAGCGCTCAGGGACAAACTCCAGTCCAGGTTTTTACTGTCACCAGCTGAACCCAGCTCCAGAGAGGACTTCTTACAATATTATACAGAAATCACTCTGGACCCAAACACAGCTCACACCAAACGTTCTCTGTCTGATGGAAACAGAAGAGCAACACTTATGAGAGAGAACCAGGATTATCCTTATCATCCAGACAGATTCCATTTCTGGTCTCAGGTCCTGAGCAGAGAGAGTCTGACGGGCCGCTGTTACTGGGAGGTGGAGATGATCGGGAATTTCTTTTATATAGCAGTTTCATACAGAGATATCCAGAGGAAAGGATGCAGCACAGAATGTTTTTTGGACACAATGAAAAATACACGAGTTCATTCCCGCTCAGAATCGGGGTTTAGGGATTTTGGAGTTTTACAGAGTCTCTGAAAGTACCATGAGCCTCCTCAACAGAACCAAGACCACTTTCACTCACACACTCTACGCTGGAGTCAGGATTGCTTGGGTTGAAGGCACGGCACATTTCTGGAAACTCAAATAGCAGCTTTGTCTTCCAAACTGAAATTTTGATTTGTCGCAATGATCAAATGGCAGAGGTTTCAATATATATCTTTATGTTCTAGTACCTGTAGTTTAGAGCTGTACATGTTCTGACCTTCATGGGATTCTTCTTGTGTTAAAATGTGAACTAAATTCTACTTTTTGAACATGAATTGCAAATCTATTGTTTTGTATCATTGCATCAGTACATTTTATATAATAATAAATATTGTCCATCCTTTGTTTGGGTTCATTTGAATTATAATTGTATCATATGATCGTTTTCTTAACACTGTAACTTTTTATATAATCATCAATGAATTCATAAATGTATCTTTTTTTGTAAGGTTTTATAATTCATTTCAATTTGGCAAGAGTTTTTTTTGACACATTACAGCAATGAAACACACATCGCACACACACACACACAACACACACACACACACACACACACACGGGACAAAACTCCAACTATAACTCCTTGTTTGTCTGTTTCTGTGTGTGGCCCAAACCTTTAATATGTCTCCCCTGTGTTTAAAATCACGGGGTATCACGGCTTTTAATTTGCAAATGCTCAAACTTGCATTGGAAATTACAGACAAAGGTAAAATCCCCACAAAACGTACATTCTATTTTCACATTGTTTTGCAGCCGCGAGTTGTTCAATCCAACCATAATAACCAGCTGGTGCAATTCAACTGTTGTGTCATTTTAGGGGTAGACAACGATTTGAGGCACCAGAGAGGTTTAGCTTTGATGCCCTCTAGTGGACAGACAAAGTATTGCGAGGGTATAGTTTCCTTTAGCAGTGAGTCTTGTGATTTCATGAGACAAAACAGACCCTCAATATCTTCAATAGGCACCCAGCTGAGAGCAGGGTTTTATTATGTGAAGAATGAATAAGACTAACCTCATAAATGACACACATAAAGAGCAGAATTTGAGCCTCTCTCCTCAGGCAGGAGGCTACGGTCCATCGGGACCAGAACCTTCCGCCACAAGAACAGTTTCTTTCCCTCTGCCATTAGACTCCTGAACACTTAACACCTGACACTTTAACAATTATTCAACCAATATTATTCACGCACTGCTCACTTTCTGCACTCTGTAAATGTTTTGTGTAAATATCTACATACCAAGACAAGGTTATTATTTAATATTTATTTGTAAATTTTTGATTGACGGATGCCATAGTTGACTCTATAGACGTTGCTATTATTATTGAATTGTTTTATGTTGCACCTTAACGCACCTTAAGTTCCTATGTTTTCGAACTGTGTTCAATGAAAATAAACCTTTTCTGATTCTGAGAAGTAGAATATTTAGGCTACTGTAACATATTTGACGTTGGTGGTAACAGATGGTAAAGTGCTAACAATAAAGCAGCTATAGAATTATTCTGCATTTATGGCCTCTTTTTGAATTTTAAAGGGTTGTTTTCTGTCAATCAATGTAGCTGGAGGGTTCAGACCGTGAAGGAATCTGCAGTTTGTTGGTAGGTGTGGAGGCTCTGGTTGTTGTTCAGACCACTCCATGTACTTTTAAGACCTGAACATAACACATCCTCAAAGCTCATCAGTATGTCCCACTATATAAGTACACCACCTGATCTGGCTGCCATTCACCTAATAATGCGTCGATTGATGATACTGTGCCTCATGACTCTCTGAACCTCGAACACACAAGACCTACCAATTTCTTACATTCTAACATGCTATTATATATTATTGGCATCTTTACTTATAACCAATGTCCTTCTGTATTTATAGAAGGCGTGTAAGCGTATTTAAGGACACACATTTTGTTAACTGCCTTTCTTCTGTTTTTGTCAATAACTTTTTAGCTCTGCTAATTTTAGTCTTTTAAAAACATGAAAAAAATTGCACCTCTGTTATAGCTATTAACGAAATGTTATCGTTTTGATGGCAGGTGGAAGATGTTACTCAATTTTGTTACTCAAGTAAAAGTACAGACACAGGAGCGAAGTATTATGAACTTGTACTTTTAGAGTAAAAAGTAATAGAATCAAGAGTTAAATGTGGAGATTTCTTAGTCAATCATTTCCTCAATTGTCCTAGATATTTGATGTATATTTTCGAATATTATTAGATATTTTTGATTGCTCAAAAACCAAGACATGAATTCCAAGCCTTTAGTCAGGATGTCACTGTGAACAAAAAGTACTTATTACTTTTACAGTAGCTACATTTACTTTTGTCCTTTGTGACTTTCCACCACAGTTTAATGGTCAAAAGTCCTCAAAATGGCACTCTTTGTCAGGAAGCAAGCATTGACAACACGATTAGTTTTATTTCTTTTGTTCTTTTAAAAATTAAACCTCGACCGGTGAGAGTTGTAATGTCATAAACATAAAGTGCAGTCCAGCAACAATTAAACCGGCAAATCACCATCATTCACCAGGTCAAAAACTCCCCACGAGTGTAAAACTGTTGCTCAAAGTTTTGGTTAGCAACACACTTTTGTTTGTCTTCGTTGTTAGGCACAGCGGTTGCCCTTGGAAACAGGTCCTGCTCAATGTTGCTTTTCCCTGAGTTTGAGCTGCCAGGCAGCCTTTCCTCCAGCTACAACATTTGTATTTACTTTTACATGCGACTTATAAACAATACAAACAAACAGATTCACTTCAGGTCAATAACTGCTGGGAATTTGAGATTTAGCTTTAGAAACGTTCAAATGAAAATGCAGTCATGTTCCTTGCTGTCATGGTCAGGAGGTGGGCGATCCTCTTCCCCTTTGCTATTTTGCAGCTTTCACCACGGCATGACACATCACAGGGAGTTCATGGAAAAACTGTACAGTGCTGCTGTTCGGCTGTGGTTTGTGAGTCAGACGGGATTTGTGTTGCTCTGTCCAAACCGTAGAACCAGGAAGCAGTACTCAAAGCAGTACAAGGAGCAGCAGTATCACAGTTGGAGTTGCTACAGTGGTAATAGTTGCAGTAATGTACTCTTTCTCCACACAACTTTGTGTCTCTGCTTTGGAAAATACTATATTCTATTTAAGTTTGCTAGTTAGCAGTGAGAGGTAATAGTATTTGAAGTATTTGCCACTAAGCTGCAGTATATAGTTGGGGATAGACTCTTCTTAGTAGTAGTTGCCCTCAGTTATTATCCATGGCTTTCAGAATGATGAATTAGGAAGGTTAGGGTTATATATTATGTTTTTTTTCATGGTGAAATGTCCTAAAAATGATTAAATGAAAATTATAAAAATCTTTAAATTGGTAATCGCCATGGCAACGGTCTTAGATTCTATGGATAAACAGGAAGCTGAATGGTTGCTTAATAATTGGGGTTATGGTAGCAGTAAACTTGCATAATCTTATGCAAAGCACAAGTAGTAACAACAGTGGTGGAAGAAGTACACAATGTTGTGAAATGTGACAAACATTTACTCAAGTAACACATAAATCTCTGAGTTAAATTATTGAAGTACATGTTACTTTTAGAGTAAAAAGTAAACAATTGATAACTATTAAAGAGGGAAATGTGCTGATGTTGCTATATTATTGTCCTGATGATTGAGTCAAACAATTTTTCAATATCTCTACACTTTTTATGTCTGTATTTTCATTTGCTCAAAGTCAGGATTTAAACTCAAAATCAGGATGTTAAAAAACAACCCCTCAAACCATACAGGAAGTACTTTTTACTTTTCAGTCCAGTTCAAAAATGTAGTGGAGTAAAAAGTACAAATACATGCTCTTGAATGTCGTGATGCCAAAGTAAAAACATATCCACTGTAAAAGTGTCCAAAGTAAAGTACGGATACCTAAACATTTTTACTTCAATACAGTACTTTTGGTGTTGTAGCAGCCGTTTCGATAGTTGTTATGGTAGTGGTATAATTTCTGTTATCTTGTCCAGAGTTTTAGGAAGTACAAATACTGCAGTAACATGAGCAGCAGTTGGAAGCTGTTAGTAGTAGTTGAAATACCTCTGACATGCAACATACTATATTCTACATTTAACTATCGGCTTTAGAATGTAATAGTACCAGTAGTAGTAACAGTGGCAGTGATATTTGACGCAGAAGTAACAGTATTAGCTGTAGACTGGTAGTATTTGTAGTAAGTACTTGATCGCTCCTCGCCCGCATCAGTTTTACACATGAGAAGACGTTTGATCTTACCTAATACATTAGTGGAGTGGACACAGCGTTTCGACACCCGCTTTACAAAGGGCGTGTTTACGGTCACATTCTGCAGATTCCTCGGGAAAGTGATAAGGAGGAATTCATCAAACACAGAAAGAGGATTGTCTTTTCCAAAACGCCCAACAAGTGGGACAACACTAGATTACTGCAGGTGAGGGCGAACGCGCAGTAAACACACACCTTAAATCATACACCTTAAATCACACACCTTAAATCACACACCTTAAATCACACACCTTAAATCACACTGAAATAGATCAAATTCACTTCCACAGAGACTAATCATACCCTGCTAAAGAGGATCAGTGAAACTAGACTTTAGTTGCCCACAATGCACAATACTTTGGGCATAAGTGGTCCAATATTTGGTTCAAGAGGTATTAAGGTATAGAGCAAGTGTTAAGTTCAGGGGTTATGAAAACTATAGGTTAGAATATAAAATAAGTTTTAAATGTGTGGATAATGTGTATTTATCTGGACTTGAACTATAAAAAATGTGGTGAGTTCAACAAGAATTATCATTGTTTGTAAAATAAGACACATTATCTTATGGGAAAATCTTAACTTAAATGATTTAAGGTTATTTTCCCAGTATGGCCAACTTATAGTTTATTCAACACATGTCGAGTGCACATTTATTAAACTTTGTACTCCAGATAACTCTTGTAATAATAATTTGGCATTTGAAAACACCACAAGTCAAAGAGTGAATCAGACGCCTTTTTTCAAGCCTTGTCGCACCAGAAACATCCCTCCAAACAAAATGTGTTATTGTTCCTAACTTTTATATACAGTGGGCCTATAATCTGCTCTTGCCCTGTGTATGTATAAATATATGAGAGACAGCGTAATAGTATTTTTGAAGCCACACTATGCTCCGTGACAGTGAGTCTCATCGCCTTTCACTCGAGGCTTACGATGTGCAAACGCTGCGGTGAGAATATCTAAGGGCTGAACAAACGATGACACAACACATCACATTGAAATGGTCTGTATATTTAATCATCGTCAAAGCTACGAAAAAGAAAAAGAAAAAAAAAGGAAAATGCGTGGGTTTCTTCTCCGGTTTGTCTCCTTCACTTCATGGCTTTCTTCATGTGCACTTTGTAGCACTGCTCGCAGGCGATAGAGAGTCCAACAACCAGAGAAACAAACTCCTCAAAGTTCACCACCCCGTCTCCGTTAGCGTCCAAATCCCTCATGATTTTGTCGATGGCGCCAGGATCCTTCTGAGACTGCAATCAAGACAAATGCGCAATTAGTCAATATTCACCAAACTACACCAGGCGCAACGACGCGGCTCTCAAATGTGGGCTCGAAGTGGCAGTAAAGTAGAAACGTGTTGACATTTGAGGACATGATTCAGTCCTTGTCAGGTCCCGCTGGTGTAGACCTGGCTTTGCCCCTCTGCAGTTGACCCATCCTTCACGGCATCGGGGGCATCTAGAGGACCACCTTACCGAGAGGATTTTGTTTATTCGTGGGTTTCAAGTTGCCGTTGTCATGGCATACAAATCCTTCAAATCAAATCCAGGAAAGCCACGACGTGTGCTTGTTTTTGGTTCGGACTTCGCTGACTAAAGGACCTGTTTTGTTCATTTCATTTCCTGGTATTTACTTGATGGAAGCTCTTGTGCAGCGGTTTGTGATAGCGCCTGTTCTGAAAGGACTTGACAATCCTGAAAGGTACAGCTGGGTGTTTTACCTTGAGGAAGTTGGAGAGCTCACACTCCATCAGCTCTCGTAGTTCTTTGCGGTTGAGGTTTCCGTCCTTGCTGTAGCGGTGGAAGACCTTGATCAGGCTCTCCATGCAGTTCTCCAGTTCTGAAGGCATGGCTGGTTCTTTGTCGCTGAAAAACAAGAACCACGTACTTTGAATAACTGTACGACGAAACACTTACTCGGCTGCAGTTCAAAGAATCTCCTTTATGTATGTTTGTACTTTTATATGATACTGATTGAGCATTTTCTCCATGTTTTTCCCTTTCAAATGCAAGAGGAGAACTTTGATAGCTGAGCAGTGTCAATAAAGTTAGTCCATTCATTTGGAAACAGTTTTGGGGGTCATGCAACTGTATCTTTCCATTGTTTAATATCAAGGTGACAGATTGAAGTGGATTTTGTGCCCGTTTGAACTGCTCGTCGAAGTACTTGAGAGTATAAACGAGAAGTGCTCTTTGCTCTGAGTGCCTGACCCACCCAGAATGAGCAACGCCCCCAATGAACAGCCTGTCATTAAGTTGTTAGAGGAGACAGCCACCGATTACACTTCAGGCCTTTAAAAAAAATAAAGAAGATCTATTATGACTGATTTCCAATGAAACAAGTGATACTGCTGAGGGTGGGACGCGTTGGCTCTGAGCAATGCAGAGGGGCCCTGAAATGTGGAAATGGGGAGAAACAAACATTACGTTACTAAGACTTGTGTGAGCATGCCCAGTCTGCACCAACACCTTCACGCGACAAGTAGAGGACTATTTCAAGATAAATGTACGACCCTTACGCTTAATTAAGATAGTATCACGCTCATTGGCCAACTTTAATGAAAAACTTTTATGATCTTTGTCGTTCACTGGCAATGTTTGGACTTTAAACAAGCCACAAAACACAAAATGTTCCCAATTCAAAGTAAAACAGACTTATGCAAACATAGGCAGCAAAACAGACAGAACGTATTCCTATTCCTCCTCTTGTTGTGGATCAAAACGTCCTTGTTGCCCAATAAACCTATGATTAGCAGATTTAAGCGCTTAATCTCCACTCCTCACGCCTCCGCCCATGAAGTCTACTTTTCCCGTCTGCAGCTGCTGACAACAGGTAGAAAAGTGGGATTCCGTTAGTTCTTACCGGAGCAGGACAGGACCGGAGCACACAGCGAGGTCAGGAGCTTTCGGGAGTTGGAGTTTGGATCTGCGCAGGTTTTATACTGAGGCGCCGCCCTGAGCCGCGTCTGTGCGCTCTGAGTCAGACACGGCGGACACGGGACCCTCTGAACAGACTCCTTAAAGCTACAACGTGTCCGCAGAGGTGCTTTATCAAAGAGAGGAAACGTTGGGAAGTGACAACTAAGCAGCAAACATCCAAACACTGCAACCAGGTCCTTTACGCACGCGATTACGCACGTCAGAATTGTATTGATTTGATTGATTACGTTCCTGTCACCAAACTGCCAATAACAGATAATGGGAAACTTGAAGAGCGCGTTTGAATCAAGGAAAAAATAAAGGGGGCCATCGTGTGGGGACAGTGGGGCATTGCATTATCCATTTAATGTGGTTGTTTGTGTGCAAGAGCCCCATCTGGTGGACATTATGTGCACGACAGCTCATTTAAAATCTGCAGACAACAAACATCAAAGGGTGTTTTCCCTTTAATTGTTGTTTTGTTTACGTTTGCGTTGCATGAAAAAACAAGCAGAGCCGCACTTGACTCATTTCTCCACGTTTCTAGCTCTAAAGCTGTCCCCTGTCCCCATGGTGATGAGCTTCACATGAAGCGGCTGCGCAACATCCATGTCAGCTCCATGACCGCGGCGGCTCGGGCAGGGGGCGGGGTGTCTGCTACAGGCTCCGTCTCTCTCCAGCGGCATTCACCCTGACGTGAGCGACACATTCACCCACACTACGCTGCATTTTGTTTATTTACACATCTGTTTTAGGAAACGCTGACAGTCAACCATCTGTTTATTTCATCTGAATTAGGTCGCGTTTCTAACCAGCCAATTCTCCAAAACGCGACGAAGCCGGACCGTTCGCAGTGGATGATATGGCCCATGGCCTGAACTCGTCGCTGATTCCCAGATGATGCCAACAGCAGGTGGCTTTTTTCTTTCAAGTGACAGAGATGGACGTCAAAGCAGCTCCACCGACGACGGAAGCGTTGTGCCGCATCAGTGTGAGTAGCGCGTGCTTAACGTGTTATAAAACGATGTATTACGAATATGAACGACACACACGGTGACCAAATGCATAGAAACCTTCTGATTGAGTCTCAATAATTGCGTGTATCGCTTTGAAATGACCCAGAAACACAGATCAGCATTAGGCCCTCTCTCTCTCGTGATGGGCCATAAATCAGACAGCGCACGTTCCTCTAACGTGCGTCCTCGCGCGGCTTGGAACAGCAACCAACACTCAAACATATAAGAGCTATTTCGGTCCATTGTGTTTGGTGAGTTGAAGCCCTGAGCTCCAGATACAGAAAGGGCAGATGACACGTTTCTCGGATGCTGGTTTCCATGGAGACGGGATGCGGGGCACTGCTGGACCAGAGCAAAACCTGCTGAGTGTAGCATCATGCGCAAAGTGTGAACAATGGAGCACTAGTGCCGTGGCACATTTCTCAGCCCGGCGCGGCTCCTCGTGGCCACGGCTCCCGTGCCTTTCCCCGGTTCCACTGCTTTCTCTCCAGCTCCGTGCTGCTCAGAGACCCCTCCCCTTCTATTGAGCTGCCGTGAGCTGTAGCACTGAGCCTCGATACTTTATTATGCTGTCATGGCGCCTAGGTTCCAGGTGAAGGTAAGACGCATGCAGCATCTCTCTCCTCCACGCTGCGCCACGGCTCCGGCTCTGCTTTGACCTCTGCTTTGCCCCCGCTGCGTCCAGACGTGATGAACGCTCGTGTAGCTCGTGGACGTGTGCAAATGTGCAATGATCCCTGTTTGTGCAGAGTGAAATGGCGACAGGCTAAATGCTAAAGAGGCAGCACAGACACACACAGGCCCGAGTTGACATTGGAGAATGACACACTGAGATTACAGAGGGCCTGGGTTCTTTTGATAAAGCCAATTATGCACTTTCTCAATTTAGGCCAAATCATTCACAGTAACCCCATTCTGCCAGAAAAAACGGTGAATTGTCATATACATGCTTCAGTCATTTCTTCATCTTCATCCATGCATTGGTGTCACTCTCGCTGCAGAATGGCACAAGCCTTTTCTACAATCACGCTCTTTGTCATTTGCTGTGATAAGCTTATGCCACATCACATTATAAACAGAGTAAACCTCAGTTAACTCCCGGTGTCCCAGTTTTTACAAACGTCCTCATATCCTCCTTGACACACACACACACACACACACACACACACACACACACACACACATACAAGATCATAATAAATGTATTTATATTTAACGCTTGTTATTATTGAACAAGCTTTAAACATAAATACATAAATGTATTCTTCTATTATATAAATAATAGGCCTCTAGATCTGTCTGTGGTCTTCAACACATTTTATACAAAGTGTCCTAACCCACCCAACATGAGACATAATGAACAAACAACCACATTATTATATGGAGTTACCTGTATGTTGGCACATTATCATAATCTCATCAAGTGAATTAAAACAACGATTTACCAGTAGAAGGTTTAAACTTGACAATGTCTGAGCTCAGGGTTGGGTCTGGTTAGGACTTGGATTGGAGACCACTGGAAACACTGTGGAGGGACGGCAGTGGCTCTTGTGCAAACTGTCGTTGTGTCTTTCGGCCAGACACTTCACCCACCTTGTATTACGTGAGTGTTGGTGGTGGGCTGAGGGGCCGATGGCACAGATTGGCATCCTTCCTTCTGCCTCAATAGCAGTTTACCACCACCAAGTGTGGAGAGGCTGAATAATGGACTGTAAAGTGATGTGGGTGTTTTTAGGCGCTGTATAAATAAATTATTAGTATTAGCGCGTCCTTATAATGTTGCAACATTTACTGGGTAAAGAGGGTCCTAATGCCACAAAGTGTCTGAACATCCTTATCTAAACGGCCAATATTGTTATGGCAGTTTGCATTTTGTTTCCTGACAACAAATCAATAGAGCCATGATCTCCCACGGTGCACACTGCCACAAGGAGGTTCTGATTACATTGTGTAAGCGTTATATTGTCCAAACAAATGTATTCCCCAAACAAGCCCAAAGTATCAATGAACGGAGTATTGACAAAGTGTTGTGGGTTTTGTATTGCAATGACAACATAAGAATGCAAAAGTAACAGATTTCTGGGTTTTCCATTGTAGAAGATTAAAATCCAAACGAATAATAATAATAATAATAATAATAATAATAATAATAATAATAATAATGCTTTACTCTTTTAATGTGCTTTATAGGCTTATCGAAGCCTTGCAAAATGACAGAACTTGGTCTGAGCGGGAATCGAACCTCCGACTGAACGAGTGCTCTAACCACTGAGCTATGTCCACTCAATATACACTTACGTTATATACTTTACTAGTTATATGAAAATAGCCCACACTATCATGATTTGTTATGAAGAGCTAATTAACAGTATGTAATTAGGAAGAGCATTAGCCAAATCTTCCTAATAGTAAAGTATTTTTTGTACAAAGTCATTAGTTTTAGTCATTCCGGTTGTGCTCCTTTAGTGTAATTTGTCTGATATGGATTGATATAGGTCATTATGGATTGAAAGTAATAGATAATTTCTTGTGTCTTGGTCCCAGCAGGTTTGCCCTTGTCTCGTTGGCTTGTCCTTGAGCCACACGTCGCCCATTCCACAGCCCTGCATTTTAACCTCTAATTCTCACAGACACGAGGCTGCCTCAGCACTGACCCACTGGACCAAATGGATCAGATGAATCATAAAGCCAATAAGAAGTGCATTACCAGAGGACACTTAGAACAACATTAGAATGAGTGCAAACCGTATGCGACTGCCTTCACAACACGACATATGGCACAGTGTGAGGCAGTGTGAGGTGTGAACAGACAAAAACACACAGAATTGACTGAATAGATTGTGTGGGAAGCGAATATTTTGGTAATATGATTTCATAGCCTCAGCCTAGTACGGATTTTTGTCATTTTAATGCAAAGTAGGTTTCTGTGACAAGGGATACATTTTCAATGTAGTTTAGTGCAATAAAAACACCCATATTGAAGTAGATCCAGGAGGTGGGAGAAATCTAAAAAACATTTCTAACATTGTGACTTCACAAAAAGCTCCTTGAAAATGATTTGAACAGAATCTTCAATCAAAAGTGCTCTTTCGTCACTTTTATTTATGATCCTTTTTGTTTGTTTAAAGTCATTCTGTTGAACATTAAGTAAAGTAATAACATCTCCATGGAGACAAGCAGGTATGACTGTCCAACCAGAAAAGTTAATTAGTGCACCTTTAAAATAAGACTGAACTCATTGAAAATGTGTGCGAGTGAAGCACTATTTGGCGGCCTGTTTATGCAGCTTGCTGGACTTAGAGTTCCACCTTGAGAGAGTCAGAGACTGAAATATTGATGTCTTTATCCATATTTCATGTGAATCATGCCCTGTGTCCTGCTGAGGACATCTTCTCATTGCTCTTCTCTGCTGGGCCCTCTCTGCTCCTGTCTATTTTTATTCCAAGTCGGATAGAACATCAGCAAGATGACTTTTTAAACTGAAAACCGAAAAGTGAAATATAATATTAAGAAGCAACTGAATTCTACAAAGTCAGTTTTGAAAAGGTCGCTGAAAGTGGTATACTTTTAATCTTCTGGTGGCACCTGCTCACCTCCACGATGATGTTAGTGCTTTGTCTGTCTAAATATACATAACCATGAAGCAGGTGATGCAAGTTACAGGTCAGATCTGTGGAGAGGCAACTTCATTCACAATAATAATGCTAAGCAATATTTAGCAAAACCCTAAGCAGCTGTGCCTCTGCTGCCCCCTACAGTCCAACATGAAGAGCCTGGAGCACGAGCTGCACTGTTTGGTGTGTAAGGACATCGTGAAGCAGCCCGTGGTCCTGCCCTGCCAGCACAGCGTCTGCCTCATGTGTGCCTCCGAGGTCCTGGTGGCCAACGGTTACCCTCCTCCGGACCTTCCTCCTGAGCCCAACTCACCAGCATCCACCCCCAACACACGCTCTCCTCGAGGGGCACGCAGACCCCCGCCCAAGGCCGACCAGAGGCCCATCGACAGGGTGCTACGCTCAGGTGAGTCATATCTGTCTGTGGATTTACCTATTGTTCACAATTACTGCGATCATGACCAAACAATAGTCAAATGGAACATTTTCCTTCAGTCCCATTCCTCATGTCTGTGACCAGCTTTACATTTTTCTGAATGGCAAAATAAAGATAATGTCACAGAAACAGCCAGATATAAAAAGTGATTTTCATTTAGATGTATTTTTTTTCAACAATACATTTAATGACAAATATTTAATTTTGCTTCTAAAATGGTCATGATTTTTATTTTTTACTTCTTACGATTATATTGTGACCTGAAAAATCATGATTATTGATTGACCAAATAATCTTGACATCTGCATGAAAGTCATTAGTCTGGTCAATTAGAATTTCACATCAATTTGAAAAAGCTAAATAAAAATTATATATATATATATATATATATATATGTATGTATGTATGTATGTATGTATGTATATATATATACATACATACATACACATACATACATACATACATACATACATACATATATATATATATATATATATATAATATATATATATATAATATATATATATATAGTCATTCCTAACAATGACTCACTCAAAAAGTTTAGCATGGCTCAAATTCGTTGCCAAATCAAAATAGAAGCAAATTCTGGACAAACTTGGTCACGTTTGTGCTGGTTTTTCTAAAGCATTTTTTTTAACTGTTGCTCTTATGACCAAAAAATTGGCATTTGACTTCTTCACAATTTACTTACCCAAAGGTTGTTCAAAGAGTAGTAAAAAAATCGAATTAATATTGAAATTAGATACTCATCAAGTATGCGGATACTGCAAAAAAAACTGGAAAATTGTTTCCTGAAAACTGTTGTAGAATGATCTTTTTGTTTAGAAAAAAGTACTATTGAATTAGTTGTTTTTTGAAAAATGTTCAGTCCATTGTCTAAAACCCAACCTAAAAAGGGCATTCTAAACATGTGATTGTGGTCATCCAAATCCGGGTACAAGAAATCAAGTATCATCACGTAGTATTCGAATCGAGTTGAAAATTTAGCATCGTGACAACTACTTGGACTAGAACCATAGCTAGCAAGTTATATGTTTAAATTGGGTACCAAAAACATGTGTTCAAACAGTTGATTAGTCATATAACTTATTTGATCCAAATAATACGAAAATCTTTGACAACGCTCCACTCACATATATGCGCCTGTTTTCTGATCACTCTGTGCTGTGTTGCCTTCAGGGCCGCACCCCCATCCCGAAAACCTCTGTGTCATCGCGAGATCTCCTTACGGCTCGGAGAGGCGTAAAGATAGGTCCTCCTTCTGCTGTCATGATGTTCCCTGTGTGGGCACGTGTCGCCGGGACGTGGGCTGGGGGAGAGGGGCCGTCGCCGAGTGTCTTGCGAAACCGTCACCCTGGAGGAGGCTATGACGTCGAGAAGGTGGGCTTCACTCTAACATGTACAATCGTTTTCTGTTCCTTTTTGCTCTACGGAGCGCTGTTTATTGTGAAGGTGGAAGTGATGCTCAGGAGAAAGTTTGGCTTGTCTGTCTGCGTGCCACGGTCTCGTGAAAATAAAACGATTTGGACGTGTGCGCTGGAGGTTATCCCATCGTTGAGGAGTCTGAAGTGCATAAAGAGATGGAAGCAAATTATTCTGGAGCACCACGAAGCGCTGTCTCTAGAGTTCCTCGCATCACTTCCACTTTCACGATGTAAGAAACGAATTGCAGGTGGACAGTTACGCTTACAATCTACTGTGAAGAAAAAAATCGGTGACAATTTAAAGCAAACAAAAACACACGGACGCGTCAAAAAGGACCAATATCAGGACTAAATTAGAATTAAAATCAGAACAAGAATTAAAATTATAACACTCAGATAGCACTTTAGGCACGCTTAAGTGGCAAGAAAACAATTCCCAAGGCGCAAGCGGATTGATAAGCCACAAAAAGGTGCTTTGACAGGAAGGAACGGTCAGGCTGAAAACCTGTGACGGGTGTAATTTGGCCAAAAGAACAAATCTGCTAAACTCCACGTATGTTTGGATTGTATATGTAGAGGTTTCAGAAAAACATCAAGTGTCCTCACAAGTTTGTTTTGTACGGGGCTAAATGTCCATATACCATAATGCTTTATTGGAGTAAAATTGGCTGTATATAATTGTTCCAAAAAAACAGCGAAGTGAGATAAACAGTGGCGTTGTGAATGAACTCCAGGAATTGGCTGAGCTGTGAAAGACTGGAGTTAAAGCTTGCTACAGCTAGGCTGCTACTATGGCTGAATGTGTCTTTATTACGTCGAGTAGATAAAAAAGTAGAGTCATCATTCTAAATCTGTAATACCCTTAATGTGTGTATTTTATACCTCACTCCAGAGTACATTTATGCCTAAATAAATGCTTCCTGTGTATCTTCCGTTGTGGTAACTGATAAATGCAAACGTGGTCCCTGTCAAAAACTATCTTTAAATCCAAAGTCTCATCCAAGAGATGCAAAACTTCTTGTCAAAACATTAAAACTTTGTCCAAAGATGACTTCTGAAAACCGTCTCAACCATGACTTCAATTAAATGGATGCCAAAAGATATTAAATTTTTTTTCTAATACAACATATTTTTACATTAGGTTTTGAGTTGACATTAACATGACATTTCTTTTTGCGTTTGTGTGTGAGCGCGCTGCTGACTGACATTTAAAAGGAATCTTGAGTCATTCTGTTGCATATCTACAAATGTCACAAGTCTCTTCGACTCACAGCAGCAAAACCCCTCAGCCTCCTCAGCCTCCTCAGCTTCCTCAGCTTCCTCAGCCTCCTCTATTTTATACCTCACCGGGGTTGACAAAAAGTCTACACCCACATAATAATCAATATTAAAACTAGGAGCTGCCTAATATATGCATTTATAGCATACTAATTATTCACCACAATGAGTTTGTAAGAGCTTTTCACTAGCAGCGTTTTTACCGTCGTGGTAAAGCTAACAAGAAGAATGCTAACACTTCCTGCTTCACGGAGAATAAAACGCCTTATACGTTGTAGTAGCAGATATGAGTATAGATGTTTTCAAAAACTGTTGCAAAACAGATTTTACTTTATTACATGGGAAAAAAAAAAAATCAGGTAAAGGCCCTTTAAATAGACATGTTATGCCTTTTTTTCAGTATTTGTAACAAAGGTTAAAAACTCATTAAAGTTATTTTTGCATGATATGTCCTTTTGAAAAATATGGTTATTTTATTGAAAATTATATTCTCTCGTCTAAAATGTAATGTTTATTATTATTATTATTATTATTATTTTATATTATTATTATTATTATTATATTATTATTATTATATTTTATTATATATTATTATTATTATTATTATTATTATCATCATTATTATCATCATAGTGATATCAGCATTGGTATTGAGTATTAGAAGTTTTATCCTTCGTGATGACGGCTTATTTCTTTTTATGTCTGTCCTGTGACTGAAACGTACTTAGATTACCCTCACAGGCCACCGTAGTACTCTCATGCCCAGCAGAGTTATTAATTAAACACCAAAAGACATTGAAACAGATCTATTTTCTGCTCCCGGTGCAGATGTGTGTGTAAATATGAAAGTGAATGCTAACGCGTGTGTGCATCAGAGCGCACTCCCACACAGAGCACAGTCGGCAGGTGGGAGGCTGCAGCCGGCCTCTGATTGGCCGCCGAACGACATCCAAACACTGGATACAAGGCTAAAACGGTTTCCCTGGCCCGAGCATGACTCCAGCTCTTCACTTTGTAATATGGTTCTGATTCAGAATGCACCTGATATAAATAACTGAGCCATCACCTCTGTTTGATGAGCTTCTGCTGTGAAAATTATACAGGAAGTGTGAGTCACAGAGAGTTTATACAATCTCATATTATTCTGGTAAATATGGAGGAATACATTTTGAGGAAAGGGCTTAGTGGAAGAAAATCTTATATCCATTGGGTAAACGTCAAGGGGTAAAAAACTAACAAACATATATCTAGCAAATTTACTGTAGAGTTAAAGTTGTTTTTAATATTTATTTAAAATTTTGGGAAACATGACATATTTTGTGTTTTTTTTGTGGTCTGGTGAAGGGTGTGTTTGTCTCCATGGAGAGGGAATGTTTCGCAGAATGGCATTAAACCTTTCTCTCGTGCATGTATTCAGTGGGCGTTGCTTTGTGCACAACGGCACTGTGCCAACTTAGTGTTGGTGTCAGTACTTCCTGTCTTATTCTATCGCCGTGTGTTTTTCGCTAAAGACAAAACTTCACCAAAGGAGACGTGTGTGTTTATAAAGGGCGTGTTTTTGTCTCAACGCTAAATTAAGCCAAGCCATACAACATTTCAAAATGAAATTGATTATTTTCAATTTATTTCGTTTTTAAACTGAAATAATCTTCACAGAAAAAATAACCAGACTGTCTTTCCTTTCAAATTTAATTGGTTTGTTTATTTAATACTTTACATTTTAATCATCAAAATTTGGCTTAAAAACACCTTAAAAATAGGCATTCTGGAGCGTGGTCGCCTCTCCACAGATTAGACCTGCCATACTGTGGAACATTCGAAGCAGTTACATCTCCGTGGAGACAGTCAGGAGACAAACCCTCCAGCAAAAAGGTTACATTGAACCTTTTAAAACAGACATTTTATATTCCAAATGCGTATCAAGTCACCTTTTATATCATTTTTCCTTTGCCACTGATTTCTCATCTTCTGATTTCTTTCACCTGCTTATGACCCTTAAATCCTCAGGTGTTGGAGGAGAGTTCCCTGGCGCACGATTGCCCCAGCGGCGTTGAAGGAGATACAGAAGACATCCTGAACGCCTCCTTTTTGCTGAACACAACGTGAATAATCACACTTTCTTAAACGTCCCTCTCCACAACTAGAAACATGACGATGAGAACACTTTCCCTCTTTCATAAACACACATTTTACACATACGTCCTGCTGCTTTCGACACATGGAAAAGAGGCCAGTCATTTTCTGAGTCAGGACATCTCTTTTCCAAACTGCAGAGGTGTTTTTTTTTCTCTCTCTCTGCCCTAGATGAAATGTGTTTATTATTCATTTTCTAAAAATGTGATCAAAAGCATGTTTTCTATTGTACTATTGTGTGAGAGTCTTCATACATGAACAAACTCCCTCGACTGGAGCTTTCTTTCTAATTACTGGCCGCTGGACTAATGAGGATCCTTGGGTAGAATACAAACAGCAGCCGAGCCTTTAATTAGCGACTCTCTGCGTGTTTTTTCTTTTTTGCTGCGCTGTGGAGATGAAAAATGGCCCGTCCGACTCTTCGCTGATGACCAGACATATGAAGGCAGAGATGAGGATGAACTCAATGGAGAAGATTGGTGCGAGTCGAGAATAAATGCATAAAAACCTAGACACTTTACGGATATGATGTGTGTTTGACCATGAGCTGGAAAAGCATGTGGCCGATGAAGAAAATTAACAGTTTGTATCATGATTTTTATGTCATTTGATTTGTCACCTCACCAATAATATGCAAAAGAGGATGTTTAGCGGTCGCTGTCTTATACCAGAAGCTAAACATGAGAAATCTCAATTTAGTGTCTGTTAGCCTTTAGGTCAGTTTATCAACATCTAAAATAAAACACCAACAAGTTTACACCCTCAACAATAGCTTTTAATGAGGCTTTGACCGAACCTAAATGTGGTTGATGAGTTGGTATCAGCCCAAATTTGTAATTTTTGATGGCTAATGCAAAAGGCAAAAACAAACAAAGGAAAAAACAAACAAAAGAGTGGTTCCAAAGTCCCTCAGATCTTACCGGACTAGCTGAGATGCTAAGTGTTCGATAGCAGGTCAGATCTGTAAGAATGCACGTTTTCCAGGCCATTTCACTTTTGACGTAAGTCTTTACTCATTCATACATTCATAAGCCACTACAAGCTCCGTTCATTACTCTATTTTGTCATCCACTCAATCCATTTGACAGGGGATTGGCCTCGTCCACTTCCACCTCTCACAACAGGCACAAAGGCTTAGGATTCTACGGGCACAAAATCTTAAAATAAAAAATAAAATAGAATACAAACACCTGTACTTTTATAAAAGATTAATGTATGGAAGTTCATTAGTTTCATCAGATTTACAATGCATGTCAGAAAATGTATCCTGCAAAATTCAATTGCATTTAAAAAAAAGTATTATTATTATTATTATTATTATTATTATTATTATTATTATTATTATTATTATTATTATTATTATTATTATTTTTTGTATTATTATTATTATTTTTTTTTTTAACAAATAAAACACAAAACAAACAGAACACGAACATAGAGCAGCAACTACACAAAAAAAGAAACATAATGGCACAATTAACTTAAAATAAAAGTCTCATTTGGTCCACAGTCGGTCAGCGGCTAAAATTTAGAATAAAGAGAATAAAAATTTTTTTTTCATGGTTACAAATGGGTTATGACAATCATGAAAAAGTAGGACCGTTGCCATAGTAATCAACAGTTTAAAACAAAATATGCCATGATTTGAAAATATATCTCATTTAAATAGGATGTTGAAACCCAGGTTAAGTAAAAGTGGACAGTGGCATCGCAATCATTTGTTACGGTAAGATTTATTGCATGTATGGCCTCCTTTTTTCTATAAAGTTATCAGATAAAATGACACGAAAGCAGCCTCAAAGACCACTGCCATCTCATTTGATTTGCTAATTTCCACCATCTGCCGTTCGGGACTGGCACAGCGGATCCTCTGCCTAATTAAGTTGTCCAGTCCTTTTTTTCCCCTCTCAAATGAAAGAAAATGTTATGCTATATACTATATACAGGTCATTTAGAGTGCACATACATAAATAGGAGGGAATATGGTGTGAATAAAATAAAACACAATGCCAAGTTTAAATTTTTTATTTGATAAATATACGTGTCCTGTAGTACCCAACATTTATAAGGCAATAGTGAAGACACTGGGTTACACTTTAGTTTAGGGAATCAATCAGTAACATTTTATTTGTAGAGCACAATTCGCACAAAGTGCTTTGCAACATTAAAAACACAATATAGTAAGTCACAATAAATCAATTAAAACATAAAAACACATTAAAATAGTATTTAAAATAGTAAAAACCAGATAAAAGTATCTCAGTCATATGCACATTTAGCCTAGATTTAAACCTGTCTCACAACCTCAGGAAGGCTATTCCAGACCTTTGCCAGTCCCTGAAGTCCTCAGAGTCTGAGGTGGCTCGTATGGCACTAACATGTCCGAGATGTACTTTGGTGCTGGGCCATGGGAACACAAAGTTATGACTAAAATGCGTAAGTGTAGATGTTTGATAGTATTTATTTATGAAGAACTGTGCAAATTGCTAATTTGCTTTCTTTATTGTGACCTTTATCATTTCCCCAAGCAATTCTTAATAATGCTCATTATCATTGCCACTGTACATAAACTAAAGCTTTATAAATATGTACAAAGAAGCTGAGTTAGTAATCAAATGTTCCCTATTATAGACTAAAGGGATGGCAGAAATTGAAGTGAAATAGAAATGTAATTATTCAACAATAAACGTGTCAGAAGGATGTCCCGAAATCCCTACTAACCCCTACTTGAAAACAGCAAAGGTTTGTTGTTTTTTGGGGGTAAAACCACAATAAAAACACATTTACAATCTCAAATAAGACAATAAGTAAAAAGTGATTGAATACACCAGGACCACCAGGATTTCAGAACTACTAGAACTCCGAAGCCGTCAATTTGACGGTTGCGCTCTGGTGATGACGTAATCAGAAAGAATAATTCTTCTTACACGCTAGAAACGGGTCTATTAGTGAATATTATCATTATTCAGAGTGCCGAAGTTGACCACCATCAGCGGAGGAGGAAGAGGAGGAGAGGAGGGTTGTTTGCGATAGCGAAGCCGCTGTTACAGAGAATATACACATATTCATTCATTCATTCATTGATCTGGACCCGTCTTCCTAAGAAAAAGCCAGCCAAATACTATTATAACACAGGAGTTGTAAAGACCTTGAATAATGTCACCGTTGCCAAGAATATACCGCTCACCCGCGGCGATGTTACTGGGGCAGCTGACGCAACAGGCGCTTAGTTTATTGATCTCGACAGCCTAAAATGCCATAACTATATAATAAAGGTTTTCATAAATACCTTGAACATTTACAATAGACCTACTGCCAGTGAGAGTTTGCCGGCTTCTTTTTGCATCCTCCGCATTCGTCCTCCGACTCGCTGTCAGATTCGGCAGAGCTGCCCAAAAAGAGCCCATGAATCTGAAAGAGCAACGAGTAATTAGATATATACAATTCTGAAAACAGTCAAATTGATGGCTTGGGGGAGTTTCTAGTGTTAAGTAGTGTTCATCTTGATTTGAGTCTATTTTGACTTTCTTATGTTTTGATATGATTTCTTTTTTCCTCATTTCATGTTAGAAAAGCTGGTCCTTTTTCCTATTTTAGGTGACACAAGCTATCATATGCTTGTTCCTTTACTCAAAATATACTCAAAAAAACATAAATACAACTGATTTCGAGCACTTTTTAAACTTATTTCAGATAGTCACTTACATCGAGACACATTCACACGGCGAGGCCATTAGTTGCAGAGTTTGAACTTTCTACGCTACGTTTTTTGCCGCTCAAACTCCTGCATCGGTCTTGACCACAGATTCTCGGTGGGACTGAATGAAAGGCTTGGGGGCAAACTGGCTCGTAATGGAACAACTCGACTGTATCTGGTTGTGGTGAGCGCGATGTGGACAATGGCTGCTCCGCTCGGCCCTGTGCTAATGCAAGGTCAGAAGCTAAAGTCACACGAGCTAAAAATAGCCCTTTCTTCTCTCGTGGAGGGGTCCAGTTGCAGCTACGATCTACGACTCCACAGCGAGAACCTGAGCCGCGGCCGCCGCCCCCCCAAGGAGTGTCCGGTGTCCGTCCCGGAGCGCCGCGACGTGACGGCGCTGCTTGAACAGGACTCACAACCAAAAGCTCAATAGTGTAGAGGGGATAGTTGTGAATAGGGGTGTCACGATTTCAAATTTGAGTGATTTAACCATTGTTCGTGATTATTAACATCACGTCCGAAATGTTCTTTTCTTCTTGTTTTCTTAACACGTTACTGCTCCTCAGTACGTGACCTGCTTTATGTAATCAAACTTTGTGAATAAAACATTTGACATGAACAGCAAGATAAAAAAGCACTTTACATTTAGGTTTACTTTTTGAGCAGAAAGGACTTAATTTTGCTTCTAAAATCTCACATTTTTCTCACTCTTTTATTGAGCTAAAGAAACATTTAATTTAGCTAAAAAAATGTCACTTTTCTATCAATTGAATTAAAAAAAAATTTAAAAATGTGACAAATTTCTTCTAAAAATGTCCCGATTATCATTTTTAGTCTTTACGATTATATTGTGACAATTCACGATTATCAATTAACCTAATAATCTTGACATCCTGGTTCTGAAGGATGCACAAGACGAGCAAACAAGAGTGTTCACTCGTATGTTGGAGACATCAGAAGCTTGTTCAATAATAATGGCAGTGGTAAGAACATTTAGGTGTATAAGTTAATGGCTATTAGAATTTACAGACATATTTAGGGACGGACTGAATCATTCACTCAACAGGAGCATCAGTTTCCATATTGAGTTCGCTTTGGCAAAATGAACTATTTATTTGATGCTTTTGATGTAAAACAAGATATATTTATCTATATTACTATTCATTTTATTTAACTATTATTTTCAAGGGAAAAAAGTAAGTAACTAATTACAAATACTCACATTATTGTAAATTTTTTGGATGATAGTTATATCATACAGTAATAATGTGTATATTTTTAAACACACTTTAATTTAATTAATTGCGATGGAGTATTATTTTAGCCATGTATGATTTCAAACAACTCAGTTCAGCTTTAAACCGTGTAATCAATCACGTTTTGTATAAAAGACTGATATTTACTTGTAACTGGAATTGCGTATAAAAGAGGACTACGTAATAACTATATGTTGAGTAGTATATTTTATGCATACTTTATTGTTTTACTTAAGTACAAGTTAAGCAGAGAACAACTGTACAACACAACAACAACTGTAACTTTATTTGAGTTTATTTTGCAGCCTTATCATTTTATTACTTGTGGACACGGGTTTGACTGACTTGATTTGGGCCCCTGCTACTTCCAAAGTTGTCTTGAAAATCTGTACTTGTGTCTTCCTTCTGCAAAAACAATATAAAAGCAGAATTTGAAATGTAATACCCAATAGAATCCAATTAATTCAGCATTTTGTCATCTCACGCGAATGCCCCAAATGTCTCATTCATCAGGGTTGATAATGGAGGTCACGCTCGCCTAATCGTCACAGCGCAGCCACAGCACTTTGACCCGCAGACGATCGGAGACTGCGCACTTCAGCTGGTCTGTGGCGGTCCGCAGTGGTCTGTGGCGGTCCGCAGTGGTCTGTGGTGGTCCATGGTGCCCCGCTACACTTGCCGGAGTGATATCGGAGCGCGCTGAACTGAACGTTGCCCTAATGAGACACCGGATCCCAAAAGACAACCGAATGTTTACGGAGAGAGTCACCCGAGACGCCACATGGATTATTGAGGAGCTGTATCCCGGGTCGGACCTGTACCCCGGGCTCAGGTGCGGGTTGGACGGAGGGGTGAGCGGGGGTGAAAGGGGGGTGAAAGGGGGGAGGAAGTGGAGGGCAGGGAGAGCGAGAGGGACAGGTGAGAGGGCCACGCCAGGTCAGCCGTGATAATGAGCCTCTCAGGATTCACAGCAGACGGAGCGTGGGGTAAATAGCAGCTTTCATATTTTTAGACCAAGAACACCGAGTGCCAAGAGTGACTGTACTAATTATTTTCATCACAGGCCGGGAATTCAAGGTTTATTATGGTGCGTTTGGCCCGATCGAGCTTTAATCCTCACCAACTTTTATTCGGCTGCTCTTTCGTACGTTTATTCAGCTGCGTGACTTTCCTGGTGGAGTTGTTTGGCCCGGAACGTTCCACAGTGTGCCGGTATATCTATCTAGTATTTAGTCGATTAGTTTGTAGCGATAAAAAGATTGGTTATGCTCCATTTCTGTAGGCAAACAGATCCGTACGTAGTTACTGCCACAACTTTAATGCCATACTGTGAAACATTTCAAGTAAAGCATCTACATACAATCTCACCGGAAAAGTTACAAAATGCACATTTAAAATGAATAGCCTTTTGAAGAATATGAAGCTTTTACTGTACTTGCAACAAAGTGCATATGCTGCTGAAGTTAAATGCTACAGATGAAATGCACAAATACACATGTTGAAGATGTAATTCAAGGTTTTGTTACACATTTAACCCATTATTCCTGAGCAGAAGTAACTTAAATACAGTGTATACAGTATTCTGCTACTTTCTTCCACATAGAGCTGCAGAACTTAACGCACTAGGCTGAACTTCAAAGAACTCACATTAAGCTAATTGGCCTCATTGGTTGTTGATGAGTTAACACCCCAAAGCCCCTTAACACACTCACATCTGCCGGGTGTGTGCACTTCTGTACTCACATCAGCCAGGTGAAAAGAGGGAGAAAATTCAGTGTTATAAAAAGCCTGTTGGCTTGAAAACAGATTGGACGACGGTGGATTCCATTCTTTCTCTCTCGCCGTCACTCATTCCTCTTCTATCGCTCCCGCCCCTCTTTTTCTTTTACTCTCCCTCATCCACCTCTCTCACTCATCACCCCCCCTCTCTCACTCACTCATCTCCCTTACTCTCTCCCTCTTCTAGTTTTCTTTCTGTTTCTCCATTGGCCTCTCCTTCATACTTCTCTCTCCCTTGCTACCTCCCTCCAGCTCTCACTCTTTCATTTCTTCCTTTCCTCCTCTCCTCTTTGCTTTCTCTCTCCCTCTTTCTCCATTCTGCTCCCTCTCCTCCTCAAAACCCTTCTCTTCTCTCTCTTTTTACTCTCTCATCTCACTCAGTCTCTCTTTATCCCATCAAAGCATACATTTCACAATTAACAAAACACATTTTTCCCTCTCACTCTCTTCCCCTCACTTTCTGTCTCACTCTCTCCCCTCTTGCCCTCTCTCCCCTCCTCCTCTCCCTCCCTCTCTCCTACTCATTATAGCATGCATCCATTTCACAGTTAATTTAAAAAAAAAAAAAATTCCCTCTCACTCTCTCTTCCCTATTTTTCTCACTGTCTCCCCTCCTCCCCTCTCTCCCTCTTGCCCACCCATTAAAGCATGCATCCATTTCACAATAAAAGCCCTTTCTTCCTCTCCACCCCCTGCATTAGATTGCGAACAGATAACGAGAACACAGCGTTCCCCTGCGACGGCGCTGTATTCGCTCTTCCTTTGCGCTCAGGTAGAAGATACGGCCTCGCTCCGCGTTTATGTGCAGTAAACGTGTGCCCAACACACAACCCCCATGGGCATCACTAAAGCTCAATGAAGCCATGAAGACAGCCTGCTACGCCGCTTCAAAACGGTTACATAAGACAGAGGAGATGCAGGCGTACTGGTCGTGGGGGAGAGTTGGACCGCTGTAAGCCAAAGGGGGGGATTGTTGTGGATTTGAGCGTCCAAAGAGGAAAGAGAAAGAGAGGGAAAAATACCAAGTAGCAGTGGGTTGGGCCTGGGCAAATGGAGCCGCTGCCGGACAACGAAGTACCATTTACTTATTCATAAATTGAAAGCTCCATGGTGTTTCAGAACGCTCACACTGTTGATTGGTTTGTGAGGCAGTGAGTGTTTGATAAAGGGGGGATACAAAGCCTGCTCCAGCTCATCCCAAACACTCTCACTGGGGTTCAGATCTGTAATAGATTAGTTTCTGCTTCTCCTTAGATGTTTTCTCTGCTCAATGCCAAAGATTTGACCCTTCTCAAACACACATCTTTGGTATTGTTGCTGTTAGTACGAGCTATAGTGGTAGCAGTTTATAGATTAAACTGATAAGAGCTGTCCTTGATTTAGGATCATTAGAACTCTGATTATAACTGTCCATATCAAGTCTGTCCATATTGCAGTACATTTGGTCCATGGGCAACTTCTCCTCTCATTATAAAAGTAAATGAAAAACTTCAGGGTAACACAAAGATCATTTAAGATAAATCCCATTCTGTTATGACTTTCCTTCATTGTTAGCCAACTCAAAGTTGTATCTTCATCAGTTTATGCATGTTTGAGTTATTCTGTATTTTCCTGCATTTGCATCGTTGAGTATTCAGAACATTTTCAGTTTTCCGCCCTATCTCCACCCACAACCCTGTACTAACTTGAACTTATTTGCTCATTTTAGGCCCAGGGTCAAAAACAAATGTTCAAAAATGTTGCTTAGCCATAATTTAAAGGAGGATTTGCGTTTTTTTGTGAGAAACTCTTGAAACTCTTGAGAATCCATCTTGTTAGGCTCCCGCTGATTCTTTTGCAAAAAGTGGTTTAATGGGCAATCACATGGCATTTAGGGCAGAACTAGCGCAGAACTGGGACCAATCACAAAGCAGCATTTTGGTTTGGGTGGAAGTCAGAATAACCAAACCAAAACAAACAATGGCCGTACATTGGCCTATTTTAGGAGAAATACGGACAATTTTGTTTTTCAAAATGTGCACACAATGACACTTTGTACATTTGTGGACTGTGCTTTTTTGAACTCTGGATTAAACACAATTTGGATTAATCTGCTTCTTCTGGTGTTCTGAAGTTTCAACCAATCAGCGTGAAATATTTTTTAACGTCCTGAAGGCTTTCAGCAAGAGATTTTCCAGATTGATTCATTTGAAGAACTCAAATCAGAGTGAGACAAAGATCAATCTGGCCAGGTTAATTTAGTCATAGCTGAATAATAAAAACACAGCACGTGAAGCTGGAACTATTTGTATTTTAATTTGCTTTATATACATTTGTGGTTCACAATAAAAATAATTCACAATTATGATATGCATATAATAGTTGAATATGAAAAAATAAAGCATCATATACTATTTTCTTTAAATTGGATCTAGTAATATCTTTGTTCAAATCTGTAACAGATCAACATATCTCCTATAACACATATAACACATACTGTATACTACTGTACATAAGACATGAGATTTTCCAGGTTCAAGAAGAGGAAAGCCGTGAGGACTTTGCAGAGTGTGCCACCAATGAAAGGATTATTACAAGAACACTTCAAAATGTGTCCATCAAACAAGCAGCAGGTGTTGCATCTGTCAATCACAGTCATCAGCTGGAAATATATGAGAGTTATTCTGCCAGTTATTCATCGCAGGAAGAAGGAAAATTACTGCCAGAATTCTAGCGCTAAAACGACTAGCCTTTTTGTTGGATTAATGCTTGAAAATAGCAAATAAACTCCACACAGAATGCAAAAGAGTTCTCCAGGCCGCCCAGGGAACTGGTGCACTGTTGACTTGGTGCGCATGAACATTGGATATTTTACACAAAGCTGTCCACTTCATAGCATATCTTAGCGGCGAGACTTTTCCCTCGTTCTTTATTTACGTGAAAAGAATTCCAGCACAACCAGAAGTGTCAATACACCGAAGTGCCGAAGAATCGGCAGACCATTATAAACAATAGAAATATATGGAAAACCTACACACACGGATCAGGACCTGCTCTTTGGCTCTAACCACCCACTACAGCACAAGCTGGGAGTGATCAGAACACTACAACACAGAGCACAAGAGGTGCCCACCAGCTCAGAGGGCAAGAGCGAAAGAGAAATCACGTCCGGAATGCTCTCTCAGCCTGTGGATACACGACTTGGGCTCTGAACAAAGTGAAGAGAACCAAAAAGAAGGACAAAAGACTGAAGATGAAGATGAGAATGACTCTTGGATGAGAATCGAAACGTATTGTTTTTCTAAAGCAGAGTCCAGATGACTACAACTGAATCTTTTACTACAACGGAACACTCCTGGACGAATTACACCGACATAAAAAATAACAATGAAACAAGACAAAACAGAGAGAGAGAACAGTAGACAAAAATTCAAACCAGTAGACATCCAACGAGAAAAAATAAGAAATTAAGGCACACATAACGTCCCATTTACTCCATAGTCTGTCAAATTTTTCCATCTTCAAATCAAGTCTGAATTTATTTATTTTTTCATTATTCCGAATGACCAATATAATTTATAAAATTTGTGTCATCCATTTGTTGAGACTTTTTCGCTGCCCCTGGGAGAATACTGCAAAGGTATCCATTGATTGTGTCCTTGGCAGGAGTTTTGAGGCCCAAATACATAAATCTGAAATCAAGTGGGCTGATAATGTCAAAAATAGTCGGTAACACTTTATTGATCTCTGTCCAATATTTCTAAGCAGTCCTAGAACACATGGTAACGGTTTTCCTCCATCAAAGTTTACGTTCTTTTAATAAGACATTAAATAGTTCCAATTGAAATAATACAAACATTCGATATTGAAATCTCAAGAAATGTTAGTGAGTCAAACTTCACAGGTGTGTGGGGTCTGACAGCTTTTCTTGCCATTCTAACAATAAAATGTGCAGTGTTATTATCACATCTTGTATTGTCTGAGATGAAAAGACATTTCATCTGCCACTGACAATAGAATACAGTTATGATTATTGGCAATGCACTCAGAAAGATGTGAGTTATCCGAACAGTGTCGGTGAAGGATAGTCTACTCGTTGACAGCTGCTGGATCTCAGTAGGTGCGTAGTGTGTAAACGAAAGCCTTCAGCACTGGCGAGTAGATGCATTTGGACAAGCGTTGTAGCACTTCACACTGTGTTCTGCGCCGGTTTATGAGTCACCGCTCCTCTCGCTTTGTCCTTGAATGGCTGCGGACCGGACCAAGCGGCCGACAGCCCAGCGCCTCGGCACACGCAGTAGAGCTTCGATGATACGGTGATCATAATCGGAGCTGATAGCCAATCACACGTCGGCGTTAGATCCATGTGATGAGGACGAGCCAATGGGGCCCGGCTGCTGACAGAGACCTTGAAGAAGTGACAGCACAGATGTCCATTTGTGAACTGTAGGGGGTTGTGTGAGCTAAACTTTTAGTACATTATTGAATCTTTACCAAAGTCAACAAAAATGGGAATGACTTCAGCTCAGCGAGGGGCAAGGAATTGTTTATAAATGGCACAAACGTTGGCGCTTAGACTTAGGCAGGTTGACGTCAGTGATGTATTGAATTGAGCCATTATATATTTGTTGCAGAAAATACATACACATCTGGAGATTTTCATTCTGCATTTTCAGCTTTCAGTAACTTTTCTCCATTCCATTTGCACCATAGCAGCAAAAAACATCTACTCCCTACTGCTCTACAGAGATTGAACCTAATATATGTTTACATTGGTCAAAGCCAAGTCAAGTTTATTAATAAGCACAATAACTTGTAGTAGTAATAATAATAATAATAATAATAATAATAATAATAATAATAATAATAATAATAATAATAATAATAATAATAATAATAATAAATAATAATAATAATAATAATAATCATCCATTTTCTACCGCTTGTTCCTGTTAGGGGTCGCGGGTGACTTTGGGCCTTAGGCGGGGTACACCCTGGACAGTGGCCAACTCGTCGCAGGGCTAACTCAGAGTCATATAATAATAATAATAATAATACAAAAAAAATAAGTTTCTCTGGCAGTTTGCATTTACCTGTGAGTAGTGAGCACAGAGCAAAGAGGGAGAGTGTTCCACAGCTTGGGACCGACTCTGGAGAATGCTCTGTCTCCTCTCGAAGTGTGGACCTTGGGCAGTTCAGCAGACACTGGCCAGAAGACCTCAGTACAAGGAAAGCATTTCTGTTAAGGTAGTGCCAGACCATGAATAGATTTAAAAACAAGCAACAACAGTTTAAAATCATTTCTAAATAGAATGTAACAAAGCCAATGCAGGAGTGACCTGTTCATATCGACTTGCTCCTGTAAGCGGTGGATTGGTATTGCAACTTCACTATCTAAAGATTGCCTAGACTTTGAACTTGTCAGTGGGAAATATATAAGCATTTCTTCCCCACATTTTGACAATGAATCGAAACCTGTCAGGAAAGCAATTGCAGATATATCAACCATCAATTTCCTGGAGACACCAGAAGTTTAGCTCTATAGCGGGAGCCTTGAGTTGTTCAGCACATACAGTAATCTCTTTACATCACATGTGAAAGAGTGACGCACTTTAAGAGTTGGGCAGAAGGAGAGCTCTGTTTCTATGGAGGGAGAGCGCTATCGCCTCAGGATGCTCTTAACGACACTCAAGAGACGAGCCACAATCATATTAGTTAATGCGGCTCCCTGCCCCAGCACTGCCCCTTCAGACCCCACACTCAGAACGCTCCAGGTGCCAGCTTTTATACACGTTATGTCATCTACTCCAGGACTCTTAGGAAAGTACATACTATCCATTCACAGACAATCTTTGCATAGAAGCATAAAATAACAATCTTTGTGATGTGTATGTTGGGCCTTTTACATATACGGGAAAATGTAAACATGCCACACTATCTATACGTGAAGGAGACCAAAATTAAACTGGGCACTCTATCGGGTACTATATCATAATATTGATCATTTGTTGTTTTGAAGATATTGCGCATATTGTAAGAAATGCAGAGACATAATTTTTTTCAAGTTGTAATCTTTCAGACATGAGTGTAAAGTGACATTTCTTCACTTTTGTGGATACTTTTACAGTCTATTCACATTTTCCGGGTAGTAAAACCTCAACTAATACTTGTTTTAACACATTTATGTTGAGTTAAAAGCAAGACTAAAACAAGGACTAAAACAAGTACTAAACCAGGGACAAAACCAGGATGAAACTAGGTTTTCACCAAGATGTAAACTAGGACTAAAGCAAGAATAAAACAGGAATAAACCAGGACTAAAGCAAGAATAAAACAGGAATAAACCAGGACTAAAGCAAGAAAACAGGAATAAACCAGGATAAAGCAGAATAAACAGAATAAACCAGGACTAAAGCAGAATAAACAGAATAAAACAGGACTAACAGATAAAAAGGAATAAACCAGGACTAAAAGCAAGAATAAAAGGAATAAACAGGAAAAGCAAGAATAAACAGGAATAAACAGGACTAAAGCAAGAATAAAACAAGAAACCAGGACTAAAGCAAGAATAAACAGAATAAACCAGGACTAAAGCAAAAAAAACAGAATAAAACAGAATAAACGAAACCAAAGAATAAAACTAAACAGGACAGGACTAAACTAGGAAGAATAAACCAAAACCAAAAAAAAGGAATAAAACTCTAAACTAGACCAAAACAAAAAAAAGGTATCGAGATATTCATTTTTTGTTAATATCGCCAACTCCTCTTACAAACTGTTACAATGAATTTGTATTTCGTTTCAACAATTTCAACAAATGCGACAAAGGAACTTTTTTGTACTAATGACTGTCGAAATTAAAACAAGTTTACAATCATTCTCATCAAAGAATAATTTAGATTTAGGCTGAACTGAAGTATCTCCACCTCCTCCAAAGCAAAGGAAAGATTTAAAATATTGAAGTAGTTGTTGTAGTGTAAAGTATCTTCGAGAGCAGACGGCCATCAGGGATCAACGCATTCACTTTCTCTTCCATTTTTGTCCTTTTCTCGGCAGCAGTGATGGAAGAAGTGCTCCTTGTTTTTTTGTTTTGTTACTACAGATACAGGAGCACAAAGTAAAAGTAAGCAAACGTATTGAAGTATGAAGAGTCTCCATTTTGATCTTGTATAAATAATACATTGATATATCATTCTGGTCTGCATGAATTGTTCTGTATCCATGATGTTTCTGCTTTGCCTGTAATGTTCCAGCGCATGGCATTACTTATCGGACCTCCAACCCAAAAGTTGCATGTACATATAGTGCACTTTCAAATATATTCTAAACACGGTCACAAATCAATGAATATAATAAAAGTTCAAACTCCCTAAAGGGACATTGTAGAAGTATTGAGTGAGGTCAATGAAATATTCAACAGATGTTCCACTTTTAGAAAAAGGCCGACCCAGTGAATTTACCCGTTCAGCAAACTGTACATGACGTGAGCTGAGTTTGGAGAGAGGCAAACGTCCATTAAAACACAGGAGTGATCTATAATTGGGCATGTAAACAAAACAATATTTAACACCACTGTAAACACAGATGGAGCTCTTATTCTTAGGCCAAGTCTTAAAAGTATTATTGTATTTCTTGATTTATGTACTCTTACTAGAGTACACGTCTTACCACTGAGTAAGTCTGTATGTGACAAAAACTTGATGTTGATCATTTTGAATAATGGTGGTGACGTTGCATGTTAATGAACAAACATGCTATAAACATGCTGGATTGTGCCATGGGCTAAATTCCATTCAGTTTCACAAAAACACTCTTTCATACACCAGTGCACTTGGATACGGGAGGCAAGGTGGGTGAAGTGTCTGGCTTAAGGACACAACAACAGTGTGCACTACCCCCCCCTGTGGCACCTGGCATTCAAAGTACCAGGTGCATCCCTGCTTAGCTTCTGGGATCTGACGAGATCAGGTTTTGACAAGTTTGTATGGCCAACCGTGGCGTCCTCCTCCAAAAATGATTTGAACATTTGAGTCTCCTGCACCTTTCCTATGCTTTAGTTCTAACTGCATTCGTTGGAAGTAGTTAAGACACTCTGCTGGTGAATATATGTATTACAATAAATATAAATACATACATACATACATACATATACAGTAAAAAATAAGGCATTTATGTGTAAAAAATGTCATAATCGCACATATTTGGGACCTATAATAAAAAATAATAATAATATGACCAGATTTAAATTGCCTAATTTAGTTGACATTTTTTGTTGGATACAAAACGAACAATTCAAATTTTGCATCCTATTTTGGACTTAAAGCTTAAATACGTCAGTCAAAATCTTGTTAATTAAGGTTTGGTGTGTGTGGATGCTACTTTAGGACAGATCTTTATGGCTCCACGGGTGAAAAATACACTTTGAGACTTTTGTTACAATGTCCCATATAAATCTATGGATGCAAGTGAAGATGATGAAGATTGGACGATTTAGTTCTTTCCATATGATATCTATATTATATGTCGAGAGAGCAAACTAACCAAAGAACAAAACAAAATAGAAAGTGGTGTTCATTTTTGTACACTCAAAACTGTAAATAGTCATGTCTGGACATACAATTGCAGCTGAAGTTTTTTAACCAGAGAGAGTCAGTCACAGCTTGCTCCTTTTGCTTTTCAACAGTTCTTAAGCCATTCAGAAAAAAATTACTCCAAGCTCCAGACAGTTTAATACAATTAGCATAATAATGTTCAAATTATGCGCTATATCCTTTTTTGCAGGCGTTATCACATGTCCTCTAACACTTTCACATCAGGCTCAGTCCGAGCAGTCAGAGCCATCCAATCGCACCGCATTCAATAAAACTGGCAGATCTCCCGTCTTTCCTTCAGCCAAACAGAAAAAAACATGCAATTGTCAAAGGGGGTTTTCCATTTACGTTGTTCTCTCTGAAAATGCAAAGGAACGGGTTTTCCTCAGAGGCAGTTTTTTTTCCCTTCTCTCTCTCACAAAATGTTAAGTTGAGGCGGAGCACCTGTCAGCTGCATGTGCCCTGTCAGCATCCTGTCAACACGCGGCGGCCAATTAGGACCAGAGCCAAACGCCTCGCTGAGTCCTCCCCCTCACTCCCCCTCACCCTCCCCCCTCACTCTCGCTGAGTCTCTCTTTCACTCACTCTCTGTTTCTCTCCGTCGATTCCAAACAAAACTATTTGCTAAATCCAAAAGATGCATTACGGTAAGTCATATTAGTAAATGTGGAGGAAGAGAATGTAAAAGTTCCACAGTAAAAAAAAATATCAACACAAAAAAATCTCAATGGGATTTCAGATGGATGCAACACAGATTGTTTTCTTGGAAGGTCCCAACATTTGATTGATAAAGATTGAAAGATGAAAAAAACGTTATTAGCAAAATCCGCAGTAATGAAAAGTAAACAGGAACAGGTCTAAAAAGCAAAACAAATAATTCCTGATGATTTTTAGCATGTTCATCTGGCCTAAAGGATTTGAGTTCAATTTCCCCCTAAAACAAACAAAATGTATGGATAAAAATGAGAAAAAAATCAGTAACTGTATTCAGTCACTTCTGTTGACCAAAAACCAGATCAATTCAATTCAATATCACTTCTTTGATTTTTAAATTGTTCTAAAAATCAATGTTAAATACTTCTACTTTGTACTCTTAAATTACATTTTAAAGGAGTACATCAGGGGTGTCCAAACTTTTTTCACGGAGGGCCGCATTTTGAAACTTATACAGAGCAGAGGGCCACATCAACCCAACAATGAAGTGAATCATTTGATATTTTGCATTTGGACCTCCACACCTGTAATAAGACTTGGAACATTAATATTAGGTTGGTATAAATGAATGAATTTCTCCAATTTTACAGTAAAAAGTAATACTTTTTGTTGTTTGGACCAACTTAGCAGGAAGCCGGAGGGCCAACAAAAATTGGTCTGAGGGAGTACATTATACTTTTACTTAAGTCGATTTTTTTTATGATAGTCTTTCTTAAGTAACAAACTTCAGTACTTCATCCTTCACTGATTTGTTGCAAGAGTGCAGAAAATCCATATAAATGTATTAGACAAAATTAAATCTGTGGTCACTGCTGGTAAATGCATCAGTGTCAGTTATAACATCAGGCTAACTTTGAATTACTCTACGAGACATAATATCTGTACAGAAACATGACTGCTACAAGCACCTATATACCATTATCAGCTTCTATGTTTCATTGTTGTTTGTTGTTTATTCAAGTCAATTGAATTGAGTGTAATTTTCCTTGTTTATGTCTGTCTTTTTCTTGTTGTCTGTTTTAACACCTCTCTGGAGTCATGCCACGTCCCAGCGTGGCATGTTCAGTGTTCAAGTCGTCCATCATTGTCCCTGTCCCCAAGAAGCCCTGGATCACTGGACTTAATGACTACAGTGGCGCTGACGTCTGTAGTCATGAAGTCATTTGAACGCCTGGTCTTGCCCCACCTCAAGTCCTTCACCTCCTCCCTGCTGGACCCCCTGCTCGCCAACATAGCCAACAGGTCTGTAGATGATGCCATCAACCAGGCTTCATCTTCATCTTGCAGCATCTGGATTCCCCGGGAACCTACACCAGGATCCTGTTTGTGGACTTCAGCTCTGCTTTCAACACCATCCTCCCTGCTCTGCTCCAGGACAAGCTCTCCCAGCTCAACGTGCCCGACTCCACCTGCAGGTGGATCACTGACTTCCTGACGGATCGGAGGCAGTGCGTGCGGCTGGGGAAGAATGTCTCAGACACTCACACACAGGAGCTCCACAGGGCTGTGTACTTTCTCCTCTGCTCTTCTTCCTGTACACAAACTGCTGCACCTCCAGCCACGACTCCGTAAAACTGATCAAGTGCGGATGACACCACCCTCATCGGGCTCATCTCAGACCGGGATGAGTCTGTCTACAGGAGGGAGGTGGACCGGCTGGTGTCCTGGTGCAGCGGTAACAACCTTGGAGTTCAATACCCGAAGACAGTGGAGATGATCGTGAACTTCAGGAATGTCACAGCCCCCAGTCCATCCTCACCATGACAGACTCCCCCATCACCACCGTGGACTCCTTCCGCTTCCTTGGCACCCACCATCACCCAGGACCTCAAGTGGGAGCCCTCCATCAGCTCCCTCATCAAGAAGCCCAGCAGAGGGCGTACTTCCTGCGGCCGATGAGGAAGTCAAGCGTCAAGCGCAGATGATGGTGCAGTTTTACATACGGCCATCATTGAGTCCATCCTCACTCCTCCATCACGCATTGTGCGCTCTGCTGAGAAGGTTGATCGGCTGCAGACTTCCATCTCTGCAGGACCTGTACGTCTCCAGGGCTCTGGGACGAGCAGGTCGGATCACAGCTGACCCTTCTCACCCTGGACATGGACTATTTGAACCACTGCCCTCAGGCAGGAGGCTACGGCCTATAGGGGCCAGAACCTCCTGCCCCAAGAATAGTTTCTTTCCCTCTGCCGTGGGATTCATGAACACTTCTTAAACACCTGCCACTTTAACTGCAATTCAATCAATCAATCACTCACTGTCACTTTCTGCACTACAACTGTAAATTTAACTGTAAATTCTTGCGTACATAGTAAGTCTATTTTTATCTTATATCATAGTAATTTTAAATTGTTTCCTAATGCATGCCCTTTTGATTTCATCTATGTTGTTTTTATTATTGCTCAGTGTTTATGCACCCTAACGCCAAAACAAGTTCCTATGTTTGTGAATTTTGTTCACTGACAATGGCAATAAACCTTTTTCTGATTCTGATTCTTTTCTAACTCTGTAAAGCGTCTTTGAGTTCCCCTGACAAGAGCTTTATACAACAGATGGGTTATTAATATTAATATTAATATTAATAATATTAATAATAATAATAATAATAATAATAATAATAATAATAATAATAACAACAAATAATAGCAATAATAATAAATAGCAATAATAATAATAGCAATAATAATAATAATAATTATAATAATACATTATTAGCAATTATATCTGATGTTGAGTAATAATTGAAAATGTAGAAAGGTCTATTAAAGTTAGGGTATATTGCGCACTGTCCCATGTCCCTGTCTCAATAAATAAATAAAATACACTTGAAGTCTACTTATTTCTAGTTTCTACACTGACCCATATTTGGAATTTCTCACCATAAACACACAAAAAGGTAAACAAACGGAGAGAACACGAAGCCTTGAACCGACAAACCAGCCTCCGCAGACTCCATGTTCTCCTGCGCTGTCTTCTGTCGCTGATGCCAGTTGGTCATTTGACTACATTTCCATATCTCGCCTGCTCGGAGCATGTGTGAGTGAGCTGCTGCTGGAGGAGGAAGAGGTGGAAGAGGAGGAAGAAGCTGGTGTGTTCGTCTGTCCAAGAAAGAGACGGCCACAAGTGCCAATAAGTGCCATGTTAGCTTTGCATGTCAGATAATTAAGAGATACATTAAGGTGACAAGGCAAACTGAAGCTAAAAATAAATAATAAATACATAAATGACAAATTAAGAATGGTATTTTTGACTCTGATTGATAAATGCTTAGTGCATAGATAGCAGAGGTGTCGTGTCCATTTTGTTTTACATACTAAACTCTTGGTCCTTTGTGTATGTGGAAATATTGACAGATGCTTTGCATAGGAAAGTAGGCCTTAGGCGGAGAGGACTTTTGTGGCGTGACATCAGGCTAAACGCAGCAATTAAATGCAGAGACCAAACACATTTGAGAAGTTTATGTTAATATGGGCTTATGAAATGCTGTGCTATTGAAATCACTGCTAATGAATTAATTTTCTCTCGATCAAGTTGACTGGGATGAGAAACTGCAGGGGAAAATAAATAAATAAATGCAAACTGGTCAAATATTCATAAACTATCATATCATACTAATTTACAACCTTTTTAAACTGATATATATTAACTACTGAGGTATTTGTCCAGAAGGAATTTGTTTTTTCTACCGGTATCCTGTTATTCTGGGACCTGAACGCCTAAACATTAGGAGAGGTCAAAGGGCAGGCAAAGGGGGATCTGCCTTTTGTGATGGAGGTTGGTGCTAACTATAAAGACGGATGTAAAGCTTGGATAAGGGTGACTCCAGATCTGACCATAGGGAGGCTCCCAGGCAATAACTGCGTATTGATGCTGTTTCTGTAAATACACATCTTTTAAAATACAGAAGCTTGTGTCAACGAGTTCTTCTTCTGCTCCCCAACCACCTCGACCAACACCTTGTGAAACCACACTACACTTTTAAGCCTCATTAAGCAGGACCAAATAATTAATTCATAACTTATATACTTCATTTCCTAACCCTAGCTTCTAGCCCTTCAGTTAACATGCTTTAATCATTTTTGATAAACGGTTTATGTCATTATGCATTAAAGTGCCTACGACAGGTTTGACTTAAATGTAGTGACCATGATTTTATTTAAGATTTTACTGATAATGTTGCCTATTTTCTCCAGTTTGACAACTTTGATTATGTTTATAAAAATATTTCCTGGTTGTACATGAGCAGAGGTAAATCCACAACTGTTACCTAGCAACAACATTGGAAGAACCAAAATAAGTCCCACAACAGTTTATGCTTTGATAAACAATATTGCCTAAAATCACCTTTATTTTGTTTGATTATTGTTTACACTGTCAGGATAATGTGTCAGCTAAGTGTGTCTCGTGTGTCGCTTATTGATGACATCACAGAGGGATTTCATGTTTTCTTCACAGACTGCCTCTTGACTGGTGTTAAACTATGATACACACTTACCACAGGTTATATCCTACGAAATAAGCCACAATTAGAAAAACATGAAAACTTGTCATATGCACTTTAACTGTTTGCTCAAAGCCTCATTAAGGTGTAGTTCTTATAAAGTGGTACCAAATATTCACCTAATTATTTATTTTTATTTCAACCATAATAAACCTGGAGCAAATCAAGTTAGATACCTTTGTTACATAAACTAAACTAAACAAAAACAAAACATCTAAATTCAATAACTTGAGGAAATGTGGAATCTGGTCCCCACTGA
This sequence comes from Chaenogobius annularis, assembly GCA_015082035.1. Classification (NCBI taxonomy): domain Eukaryota; kingdom Metazoa; phylum Chordata; class Actinopteri; order Gobiiformes; family Gobiidae; genus Chaenogobius; species Chaenogobius annularis. The sequence goes on from BJKM01000143.1 coordinate 45,308, forward strand.
ACTGAGCAACATGACATCCTTTCATACTTTTATTAGATGTGTTAAACAGTGGCTTTTGGACAATCAAACATCTAAGCTTAACGTGAACTAACCTTTGTGCTTTTAACATCTCTTTCAGATGTCTTGGTGGGGAGATTGTTTACAGTGTGTGCTTTTATTATGCTCTGATTGTACTCATTTAAAGTGTTGTATCTCCCTGATCTTTATTGTATTCATGTGGTGCGAATGTGAGTGTTTTGCGCCTGTTACACGTCCTGTCTTCTCCATTACCTGTGACAGATGAAGATGAGCCTTCATGCACTCCTGCACATTTACATCAGCGGTGTGCCAAAATATCAAAATATTGTGATACTAAATTTGGTGATACAGTATCGATATTGTGGGCTGCTGTGTCGATATATTGCCATGAGTCATTTTTTGAATAATTTCCCAAATTATTTTGTGACTGCACTACAATGTTGTTGCTTGTTTAAAGAAGGGAAACTTGTTTACGCAAAACATTTGACATTTTGTCTGTTTTGATTATTAAAACAGATGTATTTAATATTGAGTTTGTGCAGGTCGTGGTTTAACATAGAAACAGTTTCGTTTAAATGGATTGGGTTCTTTAAAAAATATTGATGCAACGTAGAATATCATGAGCAATATATCGATTATCGCATGTATCGCAAAATCGTGATATTATCATATTGTGTATTGTGTATCGCATCAAATCGCGAGGGACCCTGTGATTCCCAGCCCTAGTGTTACATGTTGGACTAACGCATGTTCACTAATGTACACAGTCCCATATTAAATAAACATAAACACGTCTACAACACTATACAAAATCAGAGTCTTCCCAGCGCAGTGGTTAATTGCATGTGAAAAGGTGGACGGCTGTAGGTCAGCTGTGGGACAGTTTAACGTTGCAGAAAAAAAAACTGCTGCAAAATGCAAATTATTTAACAGTGCGCACAGCAAAAAGGTTTCGTCAGTGTCCTCCCAAGTCGAGGTCAGAGTCAAACGCACGACAACTCTCAACACGCTCCCACGATGCACCAGTACACCACATCTGCAGTTTGGTTCGACACAATCACGCACATTGTTAAAGTCGGTATTGCACTTTGTTTGACTCATCTTCAGCGCTGCACAGTGAAACATCTCCACATCTTGAACTATAGTCTTGGTCAGGACTTTAGCAGGAGGACTTTACCTACTGCATGTTTTGAGTGGTAAATAAAAGGTGGTTTTACTAACTCTGGTCAAATAAAGGGTAATGAAAGGACATTTTAGTAACACATTTGCTCTTGTCATCGAAGGTACATTAGTCCCTACAGCGGAGTCAGACTGAACCGGATCAGACTGGGAGCCACATACACAAACGCAATGTCTTTGGGTTCATGTCTCCGGGCCTGGTACTGACGGAAATAACAAACTCCAGCCTCACGCCTCTTCTTTCAACTCTCGGGCTTCTTCCATTTTTTCTACAGCATGTTTGTTCTTTGTCCGAGTAGTTTTCAGACACAAAATGTTACCCTTTAATCGAGGATAATATTTTGTGATATTAAAGGATCTGAACACTTGTGTTTCTTGCTCCGCTCCTTCAGATACGTTTTAGTTTTTGTCCTTTTCGTGGCCTGTAATTTCAAAATACCAGCCACAGCACATTGTTTCATGTTTTGTATTTTAGATTAATTAAACTTAATTTAAACTAAAATTATGAATATCAAACCATAAAAAATAAAGTTGGATTGAAGTCGGATTGGAATATTAGAATTTAGGCATTTAAAAAAATCTTTATTTGGCATTATTTTGAAGTAACGCTAATCTTTTAAGTGTAATTTCTACATTTTTGTATCTTACATGAATAGAAGACGTGAATTTTTGCGACTCTAAACCCCTCAGAACAGAAGATAAGACAAACAAACACACGACACACACGGAAATGAAACGTCTGCGTAAAATGGCAGTGGTATAAGAACAGCAGAAGAGAAACCAGTTCAGTTTATTTACTGTTGGAGGCATTACGTAAAGGACTTCATATGAAGAGAAAACCTCAAGTGCTCGGTGACTTTGGAGTGTGTCGTCAAGGTTGGCAGTAGTTTGCGGTGGAACAAACATCTGAACAAAAGACTCTTCTTCCTTTTGCCGTCGCTCGGTTTTGCACTCCACAAGGACACTGCCGGTGCATTCAAAGTGTACACGTCGCAAAACAGGAACGTAAAGTCCTTTTTCTACTAATTGAAGCACACCAACGGAATCATATTGGACTTATTGGAGTTGGTTTTGTGAATATTAACAGTTTTTCAAACATGTTTCCTAGCAAGACATGCAACGACACTAGATACAGTGGAGCAATTAACTCAGATTGAGCAATAAAAATGAAAATCCAAACACTAATATTTCATCTTCGCCTGGCAGTTTATTGGTTCAAGGTGAGCAACGAAACACACTCATTGTCAAATAGATTGTGTGATCAATTAAATCCACAACACAGGAAAGTAAAAATGCGCAAAATATTCTAAATAAAACTTTACTTTCTGTTGCACTGTACAAAACAAATAGTTGTAGCCACTAATTGCATACTGTTTTTTGTAGATTTATAGTTTTGCTCTACTTGCACAGTATTGTATTTAATATTTAAAAATGATTATTATTACTCCATTTTGTATCATTATTTTAATCAAAGTATTTTTTGTATTTGAGTTTAAGGTTTTAAACAGTAATTTATCTTGACTTTTAACAGTTTTTTATATTTTTTTAAAAAAATTCTTCTACTGTTCTACCCTATATTGTAACAGTGACATTTCCCCAATTTGGGGGAAAAAAATCTCTCATCTATTCTTAAAACTACGACGAAGTAGTATAAAAAACCCAAATAAAAAAAATTGCAGGCACTACGAGAATAAACATTTCGACATTTCAGTCGTAATTTTATGACAAAAAAGTCAAAGTCAGAGAAATCTTAATATTACGAGATTAAAAATCATAACTACACGAGATAAAAAGTCAAAATGTTATGAGAATAAAGTCAACATTTGAATGATTCAGGGACCGATATAGAATCTTTGCAAAATAATGTAGAAAGGCCATTCACTTTCAGCACCACGGCCAGGACGCAGATGAGATCAAAGTTAACACAAAAGCCCACAATAGATATCGAACTTTATAATGCGTGCCTTTTAGACATCACAAACAATCATTTCCCCCGTGCAGTGCCCCCTTGTCCTTCTGGTTAAGGGTCTGTGTGCGGAGCTCAGCTCCTGGGCACTGGGCAGGACACTGACCGCGGTCAGAGCCACAGCCGCAGGTGAGGGGGTCTTGGACGATTTTCACCAATAATCTGCTCCCTCGACTTCGGCCGCTTCACCCTGCTAAACTCTGTACAAAGTTACCGTTCATATGAGTTATTTGTGTGCATAGGTTTTACAACACAGCGCTACGGGCTTGTGGAGTCGTGTGCATTGGCGACAGCAGCGCTCCAGACCTGTACGGCGGGCTGGGGCCAGAGCTTCCAGACCCTGTACCGCGGGCCACTGGGGCCAGAGCTCCGGACCTGTACCGCTGCGGCCTGGGGCCAGAGCTCCAGACAGCCCTGTACCGCGGCCTGGGCCAGAGCTCCAGACCCTGTACGCTGGCCCTGGGGCCAGAGCTCCAGACCCTGTACCGCTGGCGCTGGGGCCAGAGCTCCAGACCAGTACTGGTACCGTCGGGCCTGGGGCCAGAGCTCATGACCCACCTGGTACCGCGGGCCTGGCCGGCCAGAGCTCCAGAGAACCCTGTAACCGCGGGACAGACCCTGTACTGCTGGCCTGGGGCCAGAGCTCCAGACCCTGTACCACGGGCCTGGGGCCAGAGCTCTAGACCCAGTACTGCTGGCCTGGGGCCAGAGCTCCAGACCCTGTACCGCGGGCCCGGGGGCGTTGAGGAAGGGTTCTGCAGAATTGGGAATCAGGGACTAAACCCATGAACTCTGTGTATTGGACTAACTTATAAACGTTTGGAGACATTTAGTGTGCATTTAGAGGATGCTCTTAATTTAATTTATGTTAATTTTTTAGGAAATTTAAGCCACCTCACAATTGGAATATGTGTGTAAAATGACATACCATGGCCATGTGAGCACTATATGGGATGCCAAAAAGGTTAGAATCAGTGCATAAACTGAGGCTTCCCAGTGCGCACGGCTCCTCGGGCCGCTACAAGGTCTGTAGTAACATCCACAATGAGCTCGTGAGAACAGTGATTGTGCACAAAGTCCCACGTAGAGAAACAAAGCAATAGAGCAGAGCATGTGTGAACATAACACCGAGGCTCCTCCACCTGTCTGCGGGCGGATGTGGCACGGAGCACGGCTGGTCCACTGCGGCTACGCCATGGAGAAAGTAAAGGGTTTATACAACAGTTTGTGAATGATGCGTAACAGGAAAGGTGCTGCTGAACTGCAGTGGCGATCTGTCTTGCTTTTATGTAGTTCTAAGCTGTTTACTCTTCCAAGCCCATTCGTTTGCGTCCTGGCCGTGGGGACCAAAGTGAATAAATGTATGAGTTTATTCTTGTTAAATTAAGAGTTTATTCTCGTTAAATTAGGAGTTTATTCTCGTAAATGTTGGACAATTTTTTGGCTTCGACTTTAATCTCATAAAATGATTACTTTAATGTCAAAATGTGATGACTTTATTCTCGTAGTGCCCCGCAATTTTTTCATTTGGGTTGGCCCTTATACTCGACCACAATATGAAAATGGCAACATATTTGGTAGATTCTTCACTCAAAGCTCTGCACTGTTGTCATTATTCTTCCATTCCATACTAGTGTTGTAAGCCACTTCTGGAGCCACAGCTGCCCTGGGGCACACATTTGTAAGAGATTCAACATGTACTTCCATCTTGGGAATTATCTGGAAAGCAATAGCATGAAAAAACCTTTGGCAAAGAATACAATGGAAGAAACTATTTGGCATAACTTTCAAATCTGACTCATGCCTCAAAAATGCATTCAAAAGTGTAGTAACTAAACAATACCTCACCTGCTTGTCAGTGTCTGCTATGGTGGATCTGGGAAGCTAAGCTGGGTTGGGCCTGGTTCGTCCTGGGATGGGAGACCATGCAACACCAGGTGTGAATCTGCTCAGTGAGTGGAGGTGTAGGTGGGAGGAGCCGTCAGTCTGCCCCAGGGCAGCTCTGGCTATATTGGTAGCTTACATGGGAAGCTGCCAGGGGCTGTAAGCCTTACAGAGTCTGAAGTGAAAGCTTAATGACATTTTGGGGGTTGTAAAGTGCGCTGACCAAATCCAGTGCATTATTACCATTATTAATGACTGTTTCATGTTTTAGGAAGTGTGATATTACCAACAGCATCAGGTTTTATCTTTGTAAACCACGTTAGAGGGAGATTGCCTCATGTTTTTTCAGAAATCCCTGTTCCAATCACTGCTGTTTGCTCCACAAACACACCATTGTGTGGTCAGTGGAGACGCTCATGACTCTAGTTCATGAAAGGCTTTTAAAGGTTTTATTTACGAGCTCTTCTTATTCACATGGTAAATCATATGACACACAGCTTCATTCAGCATTCAGAAAACTCTCAATCAAAAGGGACAAAGCATTATAATGAAACATAAGTTAATAAGCGCTTGAAACCAGGAATATTTATCTTGTTTTAAGTATTTGTTAGACTGTCTGGAATGGAAGAAGCATAACACATCTTGTTATACTTAAAATAAAAAGGACAAGCATTTTCTAACTTGAAATTAGTCTAAAACTTACTTGTTTTTTAGGAAAATCTTATTTTAAGAAAGATAAAATAAACTAAAATCAAGATAAATACTATTAAAATCAATCACTTTATTTGAGATTGTCATTTTTTCCAGTGCAGTCCAGATAACAATTACAATTATCTAAAAATACAACTACAGCATTAACAGCTGCAGCTCTAGCGCTCACTGCCTCTCACATTACACAACAAGCAGCATTAGGATGAGTAGCATTAAGATGAGCAGAATATGGCACACATGTCTTTATATGAGCGCGACAGTTACCCGGCTTATACAACAAAACGTGCATTACAGAGAGTGTCTCAAACCACTCTGGTCCTCACTACAGTAACATCTATTTTGGGCTGGAGGTAAGTCTAGACAGGCGCTGGAGGAGACTTACCCTGAATGCTAATAGTGTGTTCTAGGCCACACCTGGGGAAGTGATAGCAGCAGCCTCATGTAGGGCACTGGTGCATTTGAGTCTACTCCACTCTGCCCCCGTCTGAGTCTGTCCTCGTGACGCCACATCCACTGCTGCTGCTGCTCTACTGCATACAGACATTTTCAACATTACACAATCGGCCCACGCACATACTGGCCCGGCTCTTCACGCCACATATTCTCCCCTCGGCCCCCGTTTATTGTGAAGAATACAAAGGACATATACTGTAGTTGTTACGTTTACACTGAACGAACGATGAACATTTGTCAAATCTATTATTCACCTTGTTCAGACGAATAGAATATCATATGAGTTGCTCCATTAAATCCAGCATTAGGGTGGTCAAAAGTATAATAATTCATACTAAAACTAGTTTCGAAACTAGATATTTGTTTGAACAAGTACTGATGGAAACAAATTTGACCTTTCCTGAACTTTAAGAATGATCTTAAGCTTTATCAGACCTCATGAAGCATAAAGAAAGTGCCATTATTTTAAGTTGAGAACAACAGTCTATTGTGTAAAAAAAAAATGATATCAAAATCAGTCTGAAGTCGAGCCTATTCCTTAGTGTCGAGTTTAAAATTATTGTACCATGACATCGCTATTCAGGATCAAAACTACATTTAAGTTGTTTTTTTTTTTTTTTGGCCCGTCTGACTATATAAATAGGACAACAAACAGCCTGAAATGGGGGTGAAGAGAAGGGAGAGACATTCAGGCCGACACAGAGCCTAGTATTTGTGCTGCGACCAGACTCTCTATTCAATTTGTTGTAAATTTAGCATATTTTTGGAGGATTTTGTACATCATAATCATCAATACAAGAGCATATAGTAGTAAAAATGGACAATATTGCACTCGTGAAACTCATTTTTCCCCTAAAGCCCGACTTAGGGGGAGCTTGAGACACTGTCATATACAACCACCAGAGGCAGTAGAAGCAGCTGAGGTATTGGTAATTTAGGACACAATGACACTTTCACAGTCTAATTAACCTCAGCGTCGCAGCAAACACAGTCCCAGTGACCCCCTACAGCTCGAGTGACACATTAAAAATACACGAGATGCTCCCATCCATGAAGAACCAAACCGTGTGCCTCGAAAAAGTACAAACAAGTAGATTGACAACAGCGGGAACAAAAACTGGCATTCAGTTCAACGTCACGTCCTGATCAGAGTACAGGCAATCGCAAAGATTCATTATTTGTGAATCTTCTGAAACCGGAACAATCACTATCTTGTCCAGAGAAGAAGGTGGAGGCGAATAGTCCAGTAAACCCTTTTGTAAATGTTGCAATATCTTTGAAAAACATGAGCCGCTACAAATGTGAAACACTCAAGTCGTTAGTCAGTATCTATAATTTGCATAGAAGTTACGTATTTGACTTGCCAAAGCTCAGATCTTATAGGACTACATAAAAATAACAAATACAATTCCCGCCCGCACAAAGAAAATGCACATGCGATAAATATTGAGCCCCAAAAATATAGTTCCAGCTGCAATTTTTTGAAACAGATACAGTCATTACTCTGAAAAACAAATACTGATTTAGATGGATTGCACTCACAGGAAGGTGTTGTTGCTGTTTTGTTTTTTGGTCAAGATGCAAAACAAGATGGTTATGTCTATACATTGTTCCTATAATACGCATGTACCATTTCAGGAAGATATATGAAAGGAGACATATTATCCTTTTTCCAGGTACTTAGTAATAAACATATAACATAAGAAAAATCATAATTGTACATTTTGTTCATTGTCAACCGCAGTATTGATCTAAAACGGCTCAGTAATAGAAACAGGTCCATTGACTTCCTGGACAGATAAGCCCCGCCTCTTCACAGTGACATTTCGCCGTAACAGGCAGAGGTTCATTTACATGTTTTTAAGGTTGAAAATTGAGCCAACGGGACAGTTTAGAACCCTACACGTGTCACTCAGAGTCTTAATGTTTCAAACAATCGCGATTGGATGTGGGCGGAGATAGGGGGTAGGTGCAATAGGACTTTTCTAAACACTGGGGCAATACAGGATTAACTGAAACATGCATGAATCAATCAAAAAACAATTTTGAGCAAACGAGGAACACTGCATGACAAGGTTAAAAGCTCATTAAAGAGTATTTTGCATAATATTTCCCCTTTGGCCGAGAAGTGACGAACAGATTTGTGATGCTGGGTGATGTTGTAGCCTCTCTTCCCCTCTTCTCTTACCTCGCTCTCCCCTTCCTTTATTTTCTTTCCCCCCTCTTCTCTCTCCCTCACTCTCTTTCCCTCTTCTCTCCCTCCTTCTCTACTCTCTCCCTTCCCGTCTTCTCTCCCTCCCTCCAAACTCTCTTTCTCCCTCCCCTTATCTCTCGTCTCTCTTGCTCCCCCTATCACTCTTCTTTCCCTCCTCTCTCTCCCTCCACCTCTACTCTCTCATTCTTCTCTCCCTCTTCTCTCTCCCCCCCTCTCTCTCCCCCTCTCTCTCCTCTGTTGCAGCAGTGGACGGGTCAGTGTGCTGTGATCAAACCGTGCCTTCATCCATCGTGCTCCTCTTGCTTTCTCATCAGCTGGAAGGCTCGGAGCAGCAGGGTGCCCCAGATTCACTGAACAACTCCCTCCCTCCCTCCCTCCCTCGCTCCCTCCCTCCCTGCTGCCTCCCCCTGTCTCTGCTCAGCTGTGGAGAAGAGAAAGTCAACACGTAGCGGTACACTGACACCTTGTGGGACGACTTATAGCAAACAACATCATTTGAACTGATGCAGACAACTGTATTTATCTGGGATCGTGGATTAAGTGTGTAAATTATAACTGAAAAGAGGAGTCGGCTCGCCACGGTAATTATGTATCGACTTATCATTCAATAAATGGCCTTACACTGTTACCAAAGTATTCAGATCCGTGGCCCCCCCCAATAATAATTCCCAGTCAGTTCAATAATATAATGTGTCACAAACTGATGTCTAAAGACTTAACACTGGTTTAAAGTAGTAAATTAATGAAATAAATATGTAAAGTCTTGTAATATGAGCTATAGAGGGTTGAATAAGTAACTTCTATGGCTGATAACAATTTTATTCTGCTATTTTTTTAAAAAATTTTTACGTATTTATTGCAATCATCCTGCTTTATAATTATCGTGTGAGTGGCATAAAGTAGTTTCAGTATTGTTTATGGTGATTATTTTCTGATGATTGGAAAGAATCATTCAAATATGTCACCTAAGTTTACTAAAACAATAAGACAGCTTTACAATTTAATTCTACAAACACGTTCATCAAATCGATTACGACAGTTGATTTTATTTCTATGACTGCAAAGTGAAAAGATCCATATTTTAAAACTTTGAAACTGCTTTTTACAGCATATCTTTGCAATACCACATTCGTCGAGGGTTTTGCCAGTGATTAACTTTATGGAACTGAGAATAAAAAACAGTGACAATTCAATTCAACGCCACAAACGTGTCTTGGGACCGTCAGGGGAAGTCGAAACGCTTCCCCACTATTGCATTTAACATATAACTCATACACATTTTGCATATAAATTAAATAAAAGGGGATTTTAGTCAGAAAGCGCTTGACTTCCTGTTGCCAATGTAATTACAATTAAGGCATTTTACAAAAAGACCAAAACTGCGCCGAGAGGCCTCGAGCGGGACGCCTGTGCTCAGCCAATCACGTTCATCATCGATTCTGTTTAAATTGTGGCCACGCTTGATCAATACCTCTCCCCATAGATCAATCATGGCCGTTGTGCATGAGATGTCTCCATATACTGTCGAAGGCAAAGGCGCAGACGCAGGAAAAGCGGTACATCAGCGCCCCATCCGCGATCGATAAAGCTGCATGTTGTTAATCTAAAATAATAGCTGAAAGGTTGGACGGCACAAGGCACTAAGGGGCCATTATCGAATAGGACTGGCTCAGCATTCGCCCCCGTCCCGAAGAGAAGAAGGAGCGTTTGTGACACCGGACGAGTGCCAAGAGGTTCATCCGAGCTCAGGGGTGACTTTGGGCCCCCGAGCAACGTCAGGGAATTTCTTTATGCTTTGAAATAAGTTGCGCAAGATGGTGTCCAGGCCGCTCGACTGTGTGGAAAAGGAAAAAAAGAGAATGAGCTCGACCTCAGCTGAACACAAGTCAAGCTGAATCATAAAGTATTAAAGTGCCTATGAGTTGGACCACTCATTGATCTAAAATACAGTTAAGATAAATAGATTTTACGGAGCCCCGCAGGTGACATCAGCAAAATATAATATTTTCACGTGGCCATGAGATATCACGCTCCCACGTAAAAAAAACCAAGAAAAAAAATATTTGAAAAAAAAAAAATCACTTGGGAACGATTTCATTATCTTGAGAGTTAATTTATGATGTATATTATTTTTCTTATCATATTCTTTGACAGGCATTGTATGGCAGGTATGACCATTGAGTCTCCCCGGCCCTTCCAATTGATTAAGTATGAAGCTAACAACTAGCTTAAAGTTAGCAGACTGACAACGGTAGAGTCCATGTGTTTGTAATATTCTCATCAAATGTCTTTTGCTCAAAATATTACCGCCCAAAGCAAGGCACATTTTTTAGGTTTATAATTTCACTTCCTTTTTGTACTGGATGACATCACACTAGAAAACCCAGCAAACACTGGGCAATTTTTAAAATTTGACAAATAAAAATATATTAGAGCAGCTTTATTTTGTTTAATTCATGTTTAGAGAGTCCGAAAAAGCAGTTTCTTTGTATAAATTATGTATAAACTTTGACTGGAATGAGTGTCCCTTGTATGATGTCACTTCCTGTCATTTTCTACAGATTTTTCAATGTTTTCTCTACAAATACCTACTCGATTGGTGTAAAACCATAATTTATATTTACAACAGGTATAAATACACTCAATAAAGTCCAAATTAGAAAATCATAGAAAACTGTCATAAGCACTTTAAGTGGGAGTGTCGATACAGGCCTAAATAGACAATATACATATCACACAAAGCTGAGCCAGAGAGGGCGTATAACCCTATTGTTAAAGATCCACTGCGTAACATTTCTGGTGGAGCGTTGAAGGTAGGTATTGTAATGCCTCGAACATTTTGCCATTCTTTCTCTGCAGCGCTGTGGATCCCATTAACAACCCACGGACAAATCATTTATTATTCCCGCTCCGTTTGAAAATATTGAATTTAAATGTTTTTGTTAAGATTTGCAGATACAATAAAAATGAATAATGTCTGTATGTGTACGTTATAAAGCATTAAAGGATTTCAAATGTGTTACTGCGGATGCACTAAGATTTTACTCGAACCAACAGACTTCACCACAAAAAAGCCCACATAAGATGGAGTATTAATATAAGCATGATCTCAAAGGAGAATCGGTCTTTTTAGTCCAGATTGAGATTCTGTCACGTCTAACCCTCAGTGATACGGTTTGGATTTTTAATGCAGAGGTCCACAGCCAACACTATGGTCTTTTTTTTCCCGGCTACACGGCACAGATTAAGTGTGTATCGTGTTCTTATGTATATGAAGCCAATGCCGTAAGCCATTTTTATTTTGTTTTTGAAAAGAAAATTATCAAAAATCAAGTACAATCAATGTCATACTTTATTTTATTTTTTTTTGCTGCTGCATCACCCAGCCATATGTACAAATGCAACCTGTTCATTCAAATGATGACCTCTTTAGACAAAGAAAACTTCTCCAGTAACAAAAAAAAAACAGCTTTAATTGTTAAGTTCCAGATATATTTTTTATTAGGCATCAAACAAATGTAAAACTTCTCAATAATAACAGTATTAGTCCAGTGACAAAAAGGACCAAACTCATTCTGTATCATATATAATCTAATGAAGATCTAACGAAGAATGAAAATACTACTGCGGCCTCATATTCACCGTCAAATGTCACCAAAAACTGCACAGCACATTTGAACAGATTCAAACAGAAGAGTCTTTAATGACATGCATATGGCACAAGTTCACATTTTGTCTTTGCAGCTTCCAGCATTTGTGTCAAGTAAAAGTATGCATAAAAATGTACAAAAGAATAGTAATGTTAGATCATCTTTTTGTTTGTACTTTTTAACAGTACAGTCGGTGATGCGTTTGGGCTTCACATTGTCTTCAGCACCTTTTTTTCCCTCACGACATGAACACGAGACACGGCAACAAAAAACACTCAGAGAGATCGAGATCGGAGTTGACACTTGGCTCCGTTTGTGGGTTTGAGTAACACTGAAACATTTGAATATTGTAGAAAATCGAAACGTAACAGATTGGACACGTAAAATGAAACGCAAAGATCAAATTCGAGGCCGCCTTTTGCGGCCAGCGTCACAGCAACAGTCTGAACCCGCCTTTTCGCTCGCGATCAGGAGGCACGTTGGGACGAATGGCAACATGGAGGAGGAAGAGGAAGGAAGGCAGCCATCTTGAGTTCAAAGTTTTGTTTACCGCACTGCTCTCATACGGTACTAACATTTTTGGTGGAGATCAGAGCCGTGGTCGACCAACGACGAGCGCCGCCGATCGATTAGTCGACGGGAAAAGTGGCGTGAAGCGGGCAAAAGCGCTCAAACTTTTCAGCGTCTCTATTAATCGCAATTTTAACAGACGAAATTAGCAAATCGCAAAAGGCTGCATGTTTTAAATACCAAAACATCCAGTCTTATTCTGCATAAAAATGGCGTTCTGTGATACGTAGTTTGTCAGTTCATAGTTCAGTCTTGTCAATTCTCCCGGACAAATTTAAAATGTGAACTTTGAACAGAATCCAATTATCATGACAAAAATCTGATCATTTGTCAGGAAAAACTTACTCACAGGGTCGCAGCTGCACTGTTTATACTGAAAAGCACAAGGAAAAAGTTTATTTAAGTGAAAAAGGCAGATTCCTGACTCCCGCTTGAGGTGGGAAACATATTGAAATTTAGATAATATTGTGAATGTCATTTGGAAAATATGCAACATTTTAATGTAGTGTATCGTTTAAAATGGAAAATGCTACAAAAAGTTATGTATAAAGATGATATTTCTGCACTTTTGTGATTCATTTTACAGACATTTCACATTTGTCTGATCATTAAACCTAAACTAATACGTTTAAAGACACATTTGAACACATTTCTGTCAGATTGACATTGGGATGAGAAAAATGTCGAGATAATCATAATCTGTCAGTATTGTCCAGCCCTAAATCACTCCCAAATCTCTGCTCACCCCATGACTTCTTCTCTCTGCTGTCGTCTCATTTCGTAATCCAAATCAAACTAATAATTAATTTAAACGAAAACACCACTGACCAATTATTCGACAAACTGACTTAAAACTGACATATCTGTGTTTTTGTCTGTTTTCCAAGGCATTTTTGACCAATGCAATTACAGCGAACAAACGCAACATACATACAGTACGTTTAATGTCATACTGTGGAACATATCGGGCAGACGTCCATCGGAAAAGTTACACAGTGCACCTTTAACAGCGGCCCGTCTACTGCGATCTCCTGTATGGTGTTATTGCAGTGCGGCGTAGAAGGTAGATCGTCACATATTTGGTTAGGGTTTAGTCAACTTTACAGACGTACTAAACCTTGATAATAAAATAAACAATACACACTTAATAGTTAGTTTGACTTTGTTTTGCTGATCATTTTGGTTGAGACTGGACCAAAAGAAAACTTGACAACACTATGGCAACTGCATTTTATTTAAAGAAGCAGTTGATTGTAATGATAAATATTCTGTTTAATCTTGAGTTGTTTTTTTTTGTTTTTTTTAAAGAGAGCTTTTGTAATCACTTAAAAACCTGACCGGTGCCATTTTGTTTTAAGATTAGACGTGTGCAGGATATCAACATTTGGATCGTGTCGTCGATTTGAAGAACATTTGTTATTGATAAAAATGCTATAAAAAGAGCTGATTAAATATGAAAAAAGGTGATATTACTGCACTTTTGTGATTCGTTTTACCGACATTTTACATTTCTCTGATAATGAATCACGTTGGATTGACATAATATTGATGTATAGATAGATTTTTGAACATCTACAGTATGTTTTTCTGTATTTAGTGCACTTGTTGGATTTCAATTATACAATAAAAAGTTCACTTGGAGAACTGTGGCCTCTCCAAAGCTTTCAACAAAACCTTAAGCGCCGTCTAACGCCAACTCTCATTCTATCAATTTAACCACACAAATCCCCACTGCTTTCACACAAACACAATATAGAAAACCTGTGCAACGTTGCGTTTTTGTTACGCAATCGGGGACCCGTCTAAAGGGTCCTAAAACACAGCTTCGTAAGCTCCGCAGAGCATGAAACACAGTCACGCTTCAATCTTTCAGTTTTGGCCCGCTCAGTCCTCCAAAACAAAGAGTAAGGCTTCACTGCATTGATAGTTCTCATCTCAAAAAGGCACGCTCCAAGCTTCACAAGTCAACCATTTTCTCTCTTTCATACTTAGCAGCACTTAATCTCAAGAGAAAATGACACTTTGTGAGTTCATCGACATATTTACAGTCAGATACTACTAGCCATCGACTCCGCCACATACAGTAAGTTTGGTTCGATGTTGCTTCACTGTACATATGGTAAAGCGTGTGGAACGAGACTGCGAGGAGGAGGAGGAGGAGGAGGAGGAGGAGGACAGATCTACGAGTGCTTGATGGTGTATTTGCCTTTCTGCAGCTGAGAGACGTACAGCTTCGACTTGGTCCCATCCAAACGCTTGAACCAGACCTCGTCGTTGTTGATGGTGGTGATGATGGCGCTGCGAAGGAGAGACCAAAATGAGCTGCGGGTTTGGATTACAAGGAGATTTACAGATCCTTTACACCAGGGCTATTCAACAACAGGCCTGGGGGAAGAATCAGGCCCTCCAAAAGATTTAATCAGGCCCATGACCCATCTTCCAAATATTAAAACAAAACAACAAATCTTGTTGACCGATTTATTTCTGGGTTGGCGCTAGTTTAGACCAGGTTTGGTATGGTTTAGTCCCTGTTTAACTTGGATTTAGACTTGGTTTGATTCAGGGTTGGTCCTGGTTCAGACCTTGTTGGTCCGAGACTAGTCCTGGTTTAATTCTGGTTCAGAACTGGATGGGAAATTTTGCAAAGCAATGTTGGTTATTTCTCACAGAAATCTAATCCATCAGCAGTTAATTTATTTTATCAACTCAATTGATCGAAATAGTGTTGGGGAAATAGGGTGCGACTCCAATTACAATAGTGGCGTGTTGTCCACCTCCGGCCCAGAGGCATTAGCCCTCCGAAAAATCTGTCCCTCTCGAAATTTAAGTTGAATAGCCCTGCTTTATACTGTGCAATAGAGCCTTTAAATGTTTATAATTAAAAACAGACTAAATGCCAGAAAGTGAAACTGGGATTAACCCTGCAAAATCAAAGTGGTTTCGTCAAATGACTCAGACACATGCGGGCAATATCAGTGCCTGGATTAAAGACATTTATTATTTGAATTCACATGATTTGTTTATTCAAAAGGAGATTATGAGAGACGTTTAGCACTTTGGAGGAACCAAAGTCATCTAGTTTAAGGTTTTACTGGACAAATACTGCTCTCTCTCGATACAGACCTGGTTGGGTACTCATCCTTGCGGTTGATGCATATGGCCTGTCCTCTGCAGTACCACTGGTTGTCGTAGAACAGCCTGCCGTCCTCTGACCGCGCCACGTGGTGATGTCGGTCAGCCTTCGCCGTGGGGACTACACAGCGGCAGCAAAAAAAACACAGACACAAGTCAAGAGGAAGAGCGGCTGCAGCAGCACAATCAGATTTTTTTTAAAAACACTCGCTGGAGAGAAAGAGGATGAAAAGAAGTGGACAGAAAGAAGAGACGAGATCTACTGTAGGTGGGATCGATAATGACCATTAGAGTGTGGTTAGTGGAGATGGACGCTGGCAACAAACTCACCGTCCACCTTCACTCTGTGCGGAGCCAGGGACGCCATCGCCTGAAGGGACGACACACAAATGAGATGAGCAGACTCCGGTGTGTGCATTACGGCAGAACAGAATCGACCCGGGCACGGCGAACGGGTCAAAGATTAAAGACGACAGGGACTTGTTCGTTAGCTATTTAACAGTGGAGAAGTTACACACGGGAGCGTTTCTGTTTTAACTCTATCAAACTTTAACACACGCAATTAAACTGTACAACGTAGCGCAATAAAACGGTGTTGCTAGCGTGAATTCAAGGTAGCAAAGTTTTAAAATTTACACTGAATCAAGCTTATTAAGCATTTATAAGCAGCAATATATAACATCAATAAAAGGAAAAGAGGCATGGAGCGAGTCAGCTGACGATTTGAGAGTGTATCATGAGTTTCAGGACTAAACAAGGACTTGAATAAGACCAAACCAAACTCCACGCGATTGTCGTCTTGTGACTGAAAGGTTTTGAGACCACTTTAGTCGACAACAGCCCTACTGAATGGTCACAAATGGCAAATTGTAAAATCGAAATGTCTAAACTAAAGTGAGTCATTAAGTACGAAACCTGTTAATCCTGTAGTGAAACCAGTGTTTCTCAAGCTGTGGGGAGTAGTGCCCTCTGCAACTACTTTATCCAGGGTTTAGTCTCATTTTAGACCTGGTTTTGCCATAATTCAGTCCTGATATCGTCTGGGTTCAGATCTTATAGTACTCGGAAAGCCAAATATTTGTTTGACTTGATGTGAAATGTTGAAGCTCCTGGTTGTGTGAAAAAGGTAAAATATATTCAACAGCTTGATCCAGATCTTGTAAATCGGTTCATCTTGTCATCATCTTGTCCTGTTGTGTTTTCACTTCAGTTGCTTAGTAACTTGAATAATAAATCATGAGTTGAGAAGTATCTGGATTAGTTTGACAAGTGCTCTTTGGTTTCAAAAGAACTTTTAAAAATCTGCTTTCGATTGCAGCACTTTTTTCAGTCAAACGTGCATTAACCTTTCTAGTGAAGGGTCCGCCATCGGCTCGTCTCCATGGAGATGTTATTGCTTTGCCACCTGCTCGTCTCCATGGAGATGTTAAGGCTTTGTCAGGAATATTTGAGTGTTTCATTAAACTTATCTGTGTAGCATTCATTCAACATTCCTCTCAAATGGCTTGAAAAAACATGCATTCTTACTGTGAGTGGCGTCGCCTCTCCACAGATCTGACCTGTCACTCGCCCAGGTGACATCACCTGCTTGTCTCCATGGAGACAGATAAAGTTAATGCCATACTGTGGAACATTCCATTCCAAGTAATAACATATCCATTAGGGCTGTGCAGTTAATTGAATCTAGAATAGTGATTTCAGTTCACTGTGTGTATTCAGAAACATAATTGTAATTGAAAATACAATCAATATTAACTTCTGTTCAGAGCGATGTGTGCGATCGTTCTGCCACACAACCTTTAGCAAAGCCAGTTTTCAATATACAGGGTTTTAAAACATCAAATCTGCGGGTTATTTTTACAGAAGTAACAAGTCAAAAACAAGTAATTGTTTGAAATAACCGCGAGTTCCATTTTTGCCCTGATCAAGCTAATCAATCTCCACTGAAAAAGCGGCGGACCCTATACCAGAAAAGTTACACAGTGCACCTTTAAGACCAACCCTCAAAACATATTATGGATTTGTAAAAAGCACCTTTCTTATTGCGGTCCAGTCTTCAAGAATGTCCAGATCCTGCAGCATGTAAACAATATACGGCCGTGACAAAAACGGTTCAGGAAAAGTCTGGAGAGAAGTAACATCAGGAGAAGTAACACCACAACAAAGAAAAGGATATCAGAGACGACAACAGGCTTCTTCTTCTTGACGGGGCAGAACGGGTCTTTCTTCTTGTTCTTCCGTGAGTGCAGCCCGTCGCTCCACAACTCTGAAAAGTAAAAACAAACAAAAAAGGAAGCTAAAAATGGGAGAGAGGGGGCGATCTTTCAAGGCGACTTTGATGTTTCGTTGTGATGTGGTGGTTGTGAGTCGGCCGTTACCTGAGGTGATGTCAATACTGTGCCTGTCTTCCTCCAGGCGTCTGATCTTCTCCTCCAGCTCGCTCTGCACAGTGTCGAACAGCAGCATCTTCTCACTCTGACGACAGGAAAGAGAGACATTTTGGCAGGACTTTTCACGCAAATGTTTCTCTATTTTTCTTTTTAAAAAAACAAAGGAGCCACGAGACAAGATGTCGTGAAACTATTTTTACTGGAAAATCAGACTTTGTTCAGTGTCTTTTAATTTCCTTTAGAATTTTGGTTATTATTTATTGCTTCTTAGTGGTTTTCGAGTGGAGTTACTGTTATTTATAATCCTAATAATGAGCGGTAGAGCTGGATACAGAATATTTTATTTAAATATCAACTTCAGCTGCACAATATCTCACAAAAGTATTGATTTCACAATATTGGCTGACGTACTAATCGATATTGCAATAAATAAATAGTTGAAAAAGACTCATTTTTAACTTAACTTAGCCTTGATTTAGTTTTGGTTTTGTCTCTGTTAAGGTTTTATTTTGACTGAGTAAAAGATGAAGGTATGAAGACTTTTTTAATATTACTTTTTATTTTTATTTTGTCTTCTTAAGAACTCATTTTAATTGTGTCTGAATTTGTCGTTGTCGTTTTAAATGTGATGTGGCAACTATTGCACCAAAATAAAGTGTATTCTTATTCTGAAGTGAAACTGAAATGATTGTGTTAAAAAGTCAAACATCACAATATCGACATTGCAGTACACGTACAACGGTCATATCACATCCGTTCATGAAATCCACCACATCTTCTTTTTAAATACTTTGATTTGTTCATTTCTAAAACAAAGTAGGTTGTTGTCAAGGGAGGAAAAAATATAAATAAATAAAATCAACCTATTTTGTCTTAGAAACGAACAAATCAAAGTAGTCTCTCACATGTCGCAATAATGTCCGATATTGTACAACTCTAATATCGACTACTGTGTGGAAACTGTTGTGCGTTTACAAAATAGGCTAAATACTGAACATAAAGTAGATTTGAACACCATAATGAAGCTTAAGTGTTCCTTCTGCTAAAAATGTACAGTTTTACAGTACAAACTAGAGCACACGTAAAAAATGTGAGGGGACTTCCTAATCTTGATTTTGTGTTAATTATTTAATTTTCTTTTTAGTTCTTTTTCAGTCAAGAATTAATTTTGACAACGTCTGACTTGTAGGACTACGGAGCGTTTACTAAAGCTCGTTTCCATTGCTATATTATTGCTTTGCCTCCACTATAAAAGCATAAAACGTATCCATTGCTACTTAAGTTACAGGTCAGATCTGTGACGAGGCGACACCATCAAGAATACATCCTGATGGGAATAAATCCAACAAAGGGATTTTTGGCAGTAAAAAAAAATAAAATAATGGATATGTTCAATGTAGTTCTATGGAACTTGGAGACCAGCAAGTGGCAAAAGTTCCACCAGAAAAGTTACGTAGTGGAGCTTTAAATGGGTTTCTTGTTATAAGGATAGCTGGACTTAACACCTGTAATGTAAAGATTCATCGCAGTAACATGTTTTTACTCTCTTCTTTGTAAGCGCATCTGAGGCACTGTCTTGTTGACGTTTCTTACCTCCCAGTGCTGACACGCCGCCTGGATCTCACACTCGTACTTGTTCTTGACTGATTCCAAACACAACTCCCTGTAGATTCCTGCCGTAACAAGAAGACGTGATCAATTATTAAATTCCACGCAGCGTGAAGGATCACAAGGCATTTGCCCTGATCAAGCCAGACTCCGATGCTAGTCTTCTCATGTAGAAATATTCGGTATAAGGCACAAATGTACTGCACACCATCTTAGACAACATGTATTTTTGCACTTTTTTACACACTAACACATGTGTTTGACATGGTTTCGACAAAGTAGGGAGAAACAAAAAAATCTGGAAAAAAAGCCTCAATATTTATTATTCATAATTTTTTTAATACAGAGACAATATAGCTGTAAACAAAAATAGTGTGATATTTCTATATGGGGTGAATTTATGGGGAGAGAAATCGATGCAGAGAATTATTTTTGTGATTTAAGGCTGCAACAATTAATTAGAATCATTTTTAAATAGTTGACCAATAGTTATAGTTGGTCAAAATGCAATTACAATTATTTTAATAATCATTATCTGGATAATACAGACTCTAAAACACGTATTTTTTTTTAACAAGACAGTGGCATATTTAAATATTAAAAAATAATAATATTTTGTTTTTAATCTTATTTTCTTCAATAAATTCACGTTATTTGTAAATATTCTTTACCTAGAAGCCTTCACTTACAATATTTCAACCGTTATATGGTTTGAAAAAACCATTGGCTCAATATATTAGTCAATCTGAAACAATTTATGGTATTACAATTGACGGAACAGAACATAAAATTGCCTACTATGCAGATGATGTCCTACTATATCTGACCCAGCCAGAAATTTCCATACCCAATTCCTCCATGATATAGGTCCAATGTCTGGATACAAATTGAACATACAAAAAAAAACTCAAATTCTCTCTTACTGGCAACCCCCTCTGGGCCTTAGAAAGACTTACCCATTTAAATGGCAAACAGAATCCCTCAAATGCCTACATGTGGTCCTCCATTAAGAACTATCAACAATTTTAGAGAAAAACTGTGCCCCTCTCTTCTCCACTATACAGAAAGATCTTGAAAAATGGAATCTTATCCCATACTTAAGTCTAAGTCAAAGTATTGAAACTATAAGAATGAATGTTTTGCCCAGATTTCTCTATCCATTTCAGACTCTCCCGATTGCTATTCCCAACCGGCTGTTTGACGAGTGGAATAAAACAATCTCAAGATTTGTATGGCAAGGCAAGAAACCTCAAATCCGATTAAAACTCCACAATTATCAAAAGAAAAAGGTGGTTGGGGTTTACCGTGTCTGAAAAGCTACTTTATTTCAGCCCAAATCAGAGCCTTGCTATACTTATGTGACAAATATGAATCCCAATGGAAAAACATTGAGATTGATGCTGAGCCGGGGGCTCCTATACAGGCCTTACTGGCAGACGACAAACGATTGAGTCATTCAGAGGAAGTTGAGAACCCATGGGTGAGAACCGTCCTTACAACATGGAAGGAGCTAATTAAAACATACAAACTGAACAAAGATGTTAAAATCTTAAACTGGTTGGCATATGAACAAGGTTTTCTACCAAATAGAACAGATTTGAGATTCAAGGTCTGGATTATAAAAGGTATAAAAGTCTTCTACCAGATTGTAAAAGATAATCATATGAAAAGCTTTGATGTAAAAGAATCATTTGACTTGGAGAAACAGGACTTCTATAGGCATTTACAAATAAGGAGTTATTATAACCAAGAAATTAAACAAAGTAATGACCACTATTACCCTCTGACTGAAATGTTCATGAAGGCCTATACATCAGAATTTACAAGGAGAATAATATCTAAACTATATCAATGCATTATTAACCTGGACAACTACTCTACTGAATATATTAAAAATAAATGGGGAAAAGAAGGCAATTTTCTTCTGACGGACGAGTAATGGGAAGTTTTCTGTATGTCCCAGTGGAAAACCACAAAATCCCAAATCTGGAGGGAATTCTGTCGGAAAAATGTCTCACGTTAGCACTTTGGAACTATTATTAAAAAAAGAAGCTCCAAATAAGAGTTGATTTGAATAAAACTCATCACTAATCACAGAAGTTCAGAGCCATAAACATCATGAACAGCGATGAGGAGGGAACAGCGTGCGCGTACCTGCCACTTTGGTCCTGATCTGCATGTTCTCCTGCAGGTTGGCCAAAGGCTCCAGATACTCCTGCGCACAGCCGGCCATCACCTCCTGCAGCTTAATGTCCACCTGGCTCAGGCGCTCCTTGTAAAGTCTGGACAGCACACGTAATAACACTTAACGGACAGGAAAACTTAAACAACGTCGTTAACCTTTGCAATTGTGTATTAGGAAAAAAGTTGTCTAAATGGCAAAGGAAATCAGACGTCGTTACATCAAATGGGGTTAGGAAATGATGGCCACGGCCTCATCAGGAAGACATTTAGTTAATTCAGTTTTGTTGTATCAAAGACAGTGACACAACAATAGAGTTGTATTAGAGACATTACAACATGCAACAACTGTGTAGCCAAGTCCTGTATTTTACTGAGCTTTTTCTTAAATTCTCAATGGAAAACAATGGAAACAGACCGATTTATTACAGCTTCTGCTGCTTAAGTACAGTGTGTGTTGAACTGATGGTCTGAAGCTTCTGTCTAGCGCTCTAACTGTCTAAATGTCTATTTTTAAAAACATTTAACCAAAGAGTTAAAATATAGTGATTGAGGGCTTTATATTTTCAAATAAAGTGTATTATTGATGAAAATCAAAGGCCATTTATTCTTTATGACATTTTGATTTAATAATGTCTTTGTTATAAAATGTCTGCTGGCGTGTGTTTCAGAGTCGGTATAGTCCAGATAAGGAAACAATTACAATTCTCAAAATACGATAATGATCCTTTTAATAGTCAACTAGTCACAGCGAATATTACGATTAACTGTTGCACTTCAATCCATGGGCTGCAGTGATGAAAATGTAGCACAGTAGCATTAGCAATTAATAATTAAAAACTAAATATTGTATCTTTGGATTGGGCAAAAGCCATCGAAACCCCTGATTGATGTCACCGAGGGAAACACCTCATAAACCAGTGTTTGTTTAAGCTATGCCAGGCATGTAAATACACCCGTCTGATCTCATGAAATGCTATAGATATTGTAGATTAATTTTGTTTCGAGTTAAGCTTCCTGCAATTTATCAATGAGGTTTGTTAATTTTGGTGCAACACAAATCTAGTGTTTGCACAGTGCGAACAGGATTTATGGGAAATTAGTTTAATAGTAAAGATCTTCCCTGCTCCATGTTGCCATAAGCACTGCAACCTTGCTTTAAAGTGTGAAGCAGCTGTCGTACAGAGCTCATGAACCTGTCTCCAGATCTTGAGCTCGGCTTGATCTGGCCTGTAACAGGAGGATTCCCTGTTAAGCATGTTTTGGGTTGACGTGATGTGAGGTGTGAGTGCTAGCCACTCAGCCACAGTGTCCAAGTGAACAGACCTGCTTATAAATAAAGTATTCTTGTGACTTTCGCACGACCTTGAGTGAGTTGCCAAACACTCAGGCAGCTTGTGTGGGAGTAAACAAAGAACTTACTGCTCTTTCAAATCCGTGAACTGCTTTTCTAACGTGGTCATCTCATCCAGGCACTCCATCCTCCGCCTCTCACAGTCTTCATCGTCCATTTCTATTCAGACGAGACACAATCAGCTTCAGTTTTTACACCAAATACGACTCACTGTAAGCAGAGGGTACATTTACATGGCAAGAAAAGTAGAATACTAAAAGAAATCTAACCATCGGTGACACTATTGTATTTGGAAGACAAAGTACAATTCATTTTGAAAATACTCTTATGATGTTTTTGCCACATTAGTTTGCCCTTCTTTGCATAAATTACCTTGTAAAAATCTGCACATGCGTGAACAATCAGAAAGAAATCCGATTACTCACATCTGATGTAATTGTTCACATGACATTTCAATAATCTGATCATTCCAGAAATCGGATAATGATCAGATTTCTGGTGTTAATGCAAACATTGGCCCCCGTCAGACCCTCTCTGAAATCATTATTTGAACACTTTTACCACTAATTCTCAACACTACTGTCCTTTGATGTTGCGCATTAGTGCAGTTGGCCTCAGTCAGATTAGGCCTGTTTTTTCCTACCCGATGTGTCTCCATCTTCAGACACAGAAGAGCTAACCGTGTCCTCCTCGTCTGTGCTGCTTCCGTCTTGATCGGGGAAATCCACCTCCATTTCGTCTTGATTGTTTTCTTTCTTGTCCCGGGAGTGAACCGGCATCGCCAAGTGCGGACACCTTGGTGTTAAAGCGGTGACACGGCGTGAGATGTTTGATAAATGCAAGTAAAACGAAACATGTAGCGCAGGCGGCTAGCCGGTTAGCATCGCGACAGCTGGATGTGCAGACATGGCTCCCGTGGACCAATCAAAGCACGCCTTACTCAGACCAGTGTTTCAGGCCAGCCAATCAGACGTGAGAACAGGTTACTAGACAACGAAAATCAGTAAGCATGATGGGAGTTGTAGTTTTCTACATAGCTCATATAATAGTATATTTTAAGTTAAAAGAAGAAAATCCTCTATAATTGAATTTCAAGTAATGATATAGGCTTAATAACTAAAGCTGCAACAATTTGTTTAGCCTATATGGTTTAAATATTATTTATTTTAATAACACCATACCAAATTGATAGATTTAAGACCCCTTCGCACACGGAATTTAACTGAATTCCCTGGTAAACTGCCAGGACTTAAAAGCAGGGAAGGTGTATGTGTGAATAAAGCCATGATTGTTTCTTTCTTTACAAGCTTAGTTTCCCAGGTTCACTGTGCAGTTAAGTAAAATGTCTTTCAATTTAAATTGCTACAGTAATAGAATGCAGAGAGACAAATGCCAGGTTAAGTGAGAACAGAGCAAACCTGTCATGTTCCGGGACTGAAGCGTGTGTGGATGATCTGTGCTGAGTGTTTTTCGACATTGGAATTTACTGGAACTATGTGTGAACAGGGCTTTCATTTTAGCTAATTATTCATACCATAACTTTTCTTCATCTTTAAAAGACGTATAAGGATTGCTTAGTCCTATTCTTTTTTGGTTGTTTGTTAATCTTTGTTTAAATGCTTGGAACTCTTTACCAAAGGAAAGCATTCAAGCAAGGCAAGGCAAGGCAAGTTTTATTTGTAGAGCACAATTCGTACACAAGAATTCAAAGTGCTTCACACAACAGGAAAAAATACATTTAAAATCAAAGATATGGAAGAACTCACAATCTTAGTTAAGACATACAAGAGAAGAGTACAAAGAAAGAATTTCAGTCTATGCACAGCCAAACAAAACAGTTTTTTAGTTTAGATTTGAACACTACAGTAGAGGCCTGTCTCACATCCTCAGGAAGACTGTTCCAGATTTTAGCTGCAAGATAACTGAAACGCACATTCCCCATGTTTAGTCCTGATCTGGCACCAGCAGGGGCCGGTCCCTGAGGTTCCTCAGATCCGAGATTGGTTCAGATGGCATTAGAGTTCCGAGATGTACTTTGGTGCTAGGCATGGAGAGACTTGTATACAAGCAGAGCTGCTTTGAAGTTATTCTCTGAGCACAGGGAGCCAGTGCAGAGACTGAGCGCCTCTAACTATTCTACTTCCTGGTTCTAGTCAGGACCCGAGCAGCAGCGTTCTGGATGTACTGCAGCTGTTTTTTACAGCTCGTTTGGAGAGGCCAGTGAGCAGGCCGTTACAGTAGTCTAATCTACTAGAGACAAACGAGGATAAGTCTCTCCAGGTCTGGTTTAGACACTATACTTTTGATTTTGGCAATGTTTTTTAGATGGTAAAAAGCTGCTGATGTTATTGAATCTGACGTGGCTGTTAAAAATTCAAGTCTGAGTCCATTATTACCCCCAGATTTCAACTTGATTTGTAGGTTTTAGAGCAACTCTGGAGGTGACTGCTTCTCTTTTGTTTCTATGGGCAAGACGATCATTAATTATTTTTCTGCAGTGGAAAGCAAAAAACTGATTACAAATACGAAAGTTATAATTTAGTTTTGGGGGGTATTGCATTTTAGTAGTAAGTTTTAGTAAGCCTGAGCTGCCGTTAGACTCTTTCCAAAGAGTTTGCATTATTCTTTAAGCAAAGTAAATTCTATGCAAAAAATAACCCTCAAACCACCTACATTAACTCATTTTGTTTAAAAATGTCAACTGAGTTCATCTAATGCTCTGATGTGTTACTTTAAGCTGTGCTGAGTTTAATATTAACATTTCGCGTCATAAAGCCTCTCCTAAAGAGAGTTTTGATGACGCAATATAAAATCTCTAATCTGATTTTGGGGCAAAGTCCTTGAAAAGGTGTTTACTAATTTCCTCTTAATAAACGACTATTGATGTTTTCATCAGGTTTTAGACCTCAAAGCACTGGACTTCTTGTCAGGTGACAAATACATAAACACTGACGCGGGCAAGCCAGTCTTACTTCTGATCTGAGTGCTACTTTTGACACTGTCATACTTACAGTAGAGAACTGGGTGTGGCCGCCCTAAACTGGTTAAAGTCCTATTTTGGAAGACAGGAAGTTTTGTTGAATGAACTGTGTCTCAGTGCCCTGATGGGTTGCCAAATTGGGATCATTCTATTCAACCTCTACATGCTGCCGTTAGGTCAGTAGCGAAAATGTGTCATCACAATTATGCAACGACACTTGTTTCACTGAAGGTGAATATGGACAGTCACTGCATCCAACAGATCTGTGTGGATGCAAAACAACTTGAATGTTAAAGTCACCTGTTACAAATATCTGGTGTAACAATGGACATTTAACTGAATCAATAACGACAGCCTTTTACCATCTAAAAACATTGAAAATCAAAAGTATAGTGTCTAAACCAGACCTGGAGAGACTTATCCATGCGTTTGTCTCTAGTAGATACTGTAACGGGCTGCTCACTCCAAACGAGCTGTAAAACAGCTGCAGTGCATCCAGACGCTGCTGCTCGGGTCCTGACTAGAACCAGGAAGTACGATCACAATTAGTCCTGTGCTCAGGTCTCTGCACTGGCTCCCTGTGGCTCAGAGAATAGACTTTAAAGCAGCTCTGCTTGTATACAAGTCTCTCCATGGCCTAGCACCAAAGTACATCTCGGACAGTTAGTGCATATGAACCATCTCGGACTCTGAGGACCACAAGGACTCCTGCTGGTGCCTGGCTATGGGGAATCTGCGTTTCAGTTTTATGCAGTTAAAATCTGGACAGTCTTCCTGAGGATGTGAGACAGGCCTTACTCTGGCATTGTTCAAATCTAAGCTAAAAACGGTTTTGTTTAGCTGTGCATATGTGAAATTTATTTTATTTTTACTCTTCTCTTTTATGTCTTAAACTATTCTGTCATGTCTTTGTGATTTTAATGAATTTTTGCCTGTTGTGTGAAGCACTTTGAATTGCCTTTGTGTACGAATTGTGCTCTACAAATAAACTTGCCTTGCCTTGTGTTTCCTAATTTTAGCTATGTAAGATAATTGTAATTTGTTGATTTTTAAGATCATTAGAGTTACTGAGCACTAGCACAAGTTACGCATGCCTCGCCTCTCTATTCTACACTTAAACAAAGGACCTCTAAAAGGGAGATAACTCAAGGGGCACTCCAATAATAGATTTCAATTTCAAAGCAACACTGCATCGCTTGCTTTGATAGCCAAAAAGCGGTTTATGGTTTAAAAAACAACCAAATTCTGCTTTAAGCAGTTTAATATACGTTTGTATAAAAAGACTGATGCTAAAATTACATTCAAATTTAGATATAGTGATACTTTCATACGTATTGTTTACGTTTAATGAAAGATAAATTTGGCAGCAATTGTACTTGTAATTGAATAAATGTTTATCCATTTAACTTGACTTTTTCTTGAGTGCAGACTTCAGCCTACTCCACCGCTGCCTAACAGAGGCCTACGTGCACAGTGAGGTGATTACCCTGCATGTACGGACATCTCCAGTCTCCTTATTGTTTATAGGCACAGTTAGACCCATTGTTGTCATCGTGTGAGTCAGTACTTTTTCCCGCTCGCAGCAGCAGAAGGTGGTGCTGAGGTGTTGGACATCGGGCTAAGATGACGGGCACATGATTGAGCACCCCAGGGTGCAGCTGTCAGGGCACCGGCTCCTGTCTCGCAGACAGACAGGTGATGCAGTGCGAGCTGTGGGAGACTGGAAAGTGAAGGCCGGTTGTGTAAGAACTCTGTGAGTACTTGATGAGCTGGCATCTGAAATAAGTTCACTTTATTGCAGTTTAAAACAATAATGACATCATACAGTATCTGACTCCAACTGACAATAGAAGTGAGCTATGAAAATCTCAAGAAAAAAAAAAGATATACATATTTTATATCGGCCGCTCGGAGCTTTGACTGTGTTTTCCCCAACCATTAAACAACTACTGACCTACAGGTATACTGGACAATGCAGTTGTCTGTGTATAAAATGTGAGGTCAAAACTTTGGAACTTCTTGTCTTTCACAACAAAGGAATGTAGTGAAATCCAACATTACTGCATGGTTGCCCGTTTCTTTTCACATCCTCCGCTAGCTGCATTGCATTAACACAATACAACGCTTTGCAAAATAGGATAAATAGACTGGTTATGAATAAACACTCACACTTGATTGTACTTGATTATAAGGCTACATAATAAAAAGCTTGTTACTCTAAAATGCAATTCAACTATCTACCACATGGGGGCGGAAAAGACTTGAACTTTGTAGAAACAGTCCATTCTGTTGAGAATAGTAGTGTGTCAGACCCATGAGCCATGCAGGGCAGCTGTGGCTTCACCCTGAATGTGTGGAATGAATACATTGTACATAATTGGAAGGCATGTTGGAGGTCAAGCATGTTCCTTCAAGTCAACAGCCTAATAGTTTGGCTCCGTTGTGGAGGCTTGTTACTATATTTTAGTGCTGTCACAAATCGTTGCCTGCAGCCAACTCTGAAAGCATTTCTTGAAGAGCACAGTGTGGTTAGATATGTTGTTTCCATCCCGCGCTTCTGTTATCATTGATTTTTCACACAACTGTCAGTGTCAGGAAACTCAGCTGCTCAGGCAAAACCAGCAGAAACTCTGACTTTAAAATGCACGCTGTTTCATAACACTGTGATTTTGGAAAAGCAAAATGTGTGTAATAATGTTATTTCAAACGCGATAGATTGTTCCCTGCTTTTGTCAGGATGATTTACATGAGAATGTGTCCATGGGAACAAAGGGGAACAAAGGCTGTCAATGCAAATGAATGCAAATTATAACTCTGAATAATGATGGTGAAATCATTGGCGCTGTTTTATAACTCTACAGCACAAGTCATACACTTCTCATAATTTACATTTGTAGCAATAACACAAAACTGAGTACTTGTAATCTGGATACTCCACTCTTTTGTGAACAGGCGAATGATACTTGGAGATTAGGACATTTTCTAAGTACTCAACTAGAACTAGAGCATGCAGAGCGGCGATGTAAGCAAAAGTGTTACTCCAAAATACACAACAACGCTGCCCCTGATTTGCCAGTGCTCTTCCTAAGTTTTTCTGATTCTCCAATTTCTCCAGTTTTGCATAAAGCGCCAGATCCTTTTTTTTTTTTTTTTAACATTAAATTCCCAATTACGTGCACAACTTTGTCCTTCTATCTAGGGTTACAGTGAATTGGGAGTATCTACAACCACACATTCGTTAATATGCAGCGCTCAAGTTAAGAATGAATGCTTTTGTAAGTGAAAAAGCTCATAACAGACAACATGTCATACTGTGGAAAGTTCCTGGCAAAGCAAAAACAACTCCATGGAGACAAGGTTGCAAACCCTCCACCAGAAAATCTACATTTTGCACCTTTAACAACCCCTTATAGACCTAAATGTTCTTGCTTTGATGAGTTTCACATGTTTATTGTGGCTATTTTGATCTGTTGTGTGAAGCTTTAATACTATAACACCCTCAAAACGACAATAGTTCAGATAATAGCCTCTTTATAAATTGCTAAAATCTCGTGTAAACATCAGGACTTTGTGCCTGTGCGACCGTGAGGCTGAAGGACACATCACAATGTAATCCTTTGTGTCTCTATTTGGGGTGCGACAGTCAAACCGTGGGAATGACGAGACCAAGCCAAAGCTGAAGTGTTACCTGTTCCTCGCCCACGATTCCCCAAGCAAATGTGTAAATTCCGGCCGAAACTGTGAAAGGGGAGAATTACAAACATTTTTTAAGACTCAAATTGAAAGTTTCAAATTGTTAGATTATTAAAATCAGTATCAACCAAATTTATTGAGTCATCCATGGATTCAAGTTTCTTAATGTCATTTCCTCGGTGCAAATTGTGCAACATGAATTGACCATAAATGTTAAAACGGCCAAGAAAAAAGGTGTGTTGAAGGAGTAAATTTTGCCCCTGCATGAGTAATGTTAATGCAATACGTCTTTCATGACAACCATAGTGCTTTACTTTGCGTTATTCATTCACTCCACACTCGGTGGTAACTATAGCCACTGCTGCCCTTGGGCTAAGTGATGGAAGCAAAATTACAAATCTACACCATCAGCCCCACCGACCAATCATTCACGCGTTCGCATTCATAGGCAACACTGTTCTTGCCTAAAGATCACTGATGTTTGACCTCTCACTCAGAATCCTAATCAATTCAACTGATCGTAAAAAGCATTGTTAATGTTTTAGTGTGGAACTGTCTCAGGATGCACAACCTGTTCAGAAGTACATCATTGTAATCCGTTTACTGCACATGTTTTAGGTCCATGGGACAAACCAGACAGCAACAGCAATATAAAGTTATAATTCATTTTAATATGTTTTTTTATTTTGTATTCTAAACCCTGAATGGAGATTTCACTTCAGTCAGTTTTAAAGGACTAAAAGGACTAAAAGGACTAAACCAGGACATTAACTGGGCCACAGACTAAACTTGTTTGTCTCCTTGGGTCTTTTCAAAATTGCTTTACAAATGTTATAGATTATTATTATTATTCTACGATGCTCAAACAAAGTGTGATCGCGTCCTCAGACCCATGACGCATATACCGGTACACATTTTTGTATAATTGTTTTTCTTCCAGTGAGTAAGATTACATAGAGTAAATGTCATTCATTCCTTTGGTCTTGAACATGAACCATGTGACAGAAATTCTAACAATATCACAAAGGTTGCGTTCCTTTCATTATGCCTGTTGTATGGCGTCCCTGAGTAATTTAAAAAGTGAGTGACTGACTAAACCCAGCTATATAACTTTTTATTTACTCCAGGATATGTGCATAAAGACCTAAACAAGAAACTGTGTGGTGAATGTGAGACCAGTGGGAGTATGTGCTGTCTCAGAAACAGGCAGTG
Source organism: Chaenogobius annularis (assembly GCA_015082035.1). Taxonomy (NCBI): domain Eukaryota; kingdom Metazoa; phylum Chordata; class Actinopteri; order Gobiiformes; family Gobiidae; genus Chaenogobius; species Chaenogobius annularis. Next base: position 76,504 of record BJKM01000143.1, read on the forward strand.
TGCGTTGTCATTGTTCAGATATCTACACCAGCTTCCTGTTCGAATGAAGGTTGTGACTGATGGTAGACGCAGGGAGATACAGATCCACTTCTGGAAATTGCCAGAACGGAAGGGACAGGCGTTATCTAAACTAAACAATGATAGGGCCATACTGTACCAACCCGGTCTTATGACACTTTGTACATTCCTTATGCGCTCAAAGAAAGTAACAGTACAATGTTGGCTTCTCAGGTACTTTTTTCCTTCAGACAAATAAAAAGTACAGACAAATGACTTGTGCAAAATTGAGTTTTAAGCACTTTTAACATCGGTACGATGGTAAGATTAATGCATGCTTGAGGAATCTTATATTGCCTCAGAAGTTTCCGACTTTCTGCGCTCACAGCACATGCATTTGTCTTTTATTTGAGAATTATTCTACAATTGTGTCATTCATTCAGTGAAATTATAATTTTAACGCTTCCTTTAGCTATTGGGCCTGGAAAATGAGGAAATAACAACTGAGTTCTTTACATGGAACATCATAAAGTATACTGTACAAACACACAGTCTGTCCGTGGGTCCTTGGTAAAGACATGTTTGTTTTTTCTTTTTAGATTTTCTGTCCCAATGTCTTGAAGTAATCCAAATAATGAAATGTAATATTTATAGTTTAAATGCTCAGTCTTTAATTGCTGTTGCAGAAGTTTCTTTGGTGTCTTTGTCTGTTCTTTTGATGCAAGCTCATGTATGAAATGTGGTTGATATGTAATTGTAACCTTTTATTAGTCATTGCTGTTTCTTTGAACTTTTGCTCAAGTGTTGCATTGTACAGCATGTTCTGATCAACTATAAAAGTTGACCTTATCTTTATGGTACAGGACAGCAGTAGCATAAAATGGGGAGAAAGACACTCTATAGAGACATTCGGCAAACAGTTGTAGCCGAGAGGTGAACCAACAACATCAACGTGGTAACGACCACTTATGTGCAACGCCTCCACCACACCATCTGCAAACATCTTGGGCACACTTCACCCACCTTGCCCAGTATGAGTGACTGGTGCCGGTGGGAGAATCTTTGTGTCTTGAATGGCACTATAAAAATCCATTTATCATTATTTATTATTATTATTATTATTATATATTATTATTATTATTATTATTATTTTTATTATTATTATTATTATTATTATTATTATTTATTATTATTATCCTTTGCAGTCTTCTCATCAGCATATCATCAGATCCATAGAATAATTTATGTTTTACCAGTTTATAGAGACATTGAAGATGGGCGGATCGATACATATTGATAGTGACAGAGGTACAGTAAATACTGGTGCAAACAAATACTTACTGAAAAAAACCCACACAAAAAACTTTTTTAAAAATGCATTTAAAAAAAAAAAATCTGTTTATATTTTATGTTTTCTGCACATGTATTTACATTTTATATTAGTTCAAGATGAAAAATGAAGTGCATGTGATATTTGTATTGCTTGTGACTTGTGCACCAAGAGTAGATCAAAATGCATTAAAGAGCACTTGAACTTTTGGCTCTGGGCTGTAACACATTTCTATGCTGCAAATAAGACTATGCATGGACCAGATTATTTTTAACAAGTAGAATAGATGATAATCCACTATAAATTATTTTACCTAACTATATGATGCGAACTGATGCTTGCATTAGTCACGGGAATCTCTAATATTAGTGTTAATGTAAGGAGTTTACCAAGTTACTCCCAGCAGTGACTCAGTGAGGTGGAACTGTACCAACATGAAGTGCACAGGACAGCCCTGAGTACTTTTGTGTTGGTCGTCATGGCAACCGCCAGGAAAGTGTGGAAGTCCCAGTATGTCTTATAATGGGTCAGAATTTTACCATATTAAGTTATTATCTACATGTTTACAACGCTGGCAACCGGAGATAGCATTTCAACGTTCAAGAATACAATGTCCCAGGGGGAACTAGGAAAGGAATTTTCAAAGTGCCGGGAGCAGAACACAGTGACAACAATGACGCACAAAAGCAGATACCAATCCCAGTGACATCACAAGCGCGCTCGCTGCGTATGTGTGAGGTCGCAGTATCGCCCCGTAGAGGCGTGAGTGCTGCACTGCGCTTGGATACTGTTGCCTACCAGTGTAAACAAACAAGATGAACCTGGGAATTTTCTCACAGAAAAAAACAAGAAAGTACAGGACAGGTGAACTGTCCCGCACTGACTTGAGGAAGGAAAGCCCTCGAGAATGCACGACGTAGCTAGGTAAAAACAGGCTACATTTGATGGGAATTTGAGGATATTATGCAGAACACAAAATATGCAGAAAGTACTTTTCACAATTAAAGGTGCATTGCCTTGAACGATGGTTGCACAAACAGCAATACAGGGCAATCACATAAAAGTTAGCAGGGGGATACACAGTGTTGGTGTCATAAGGGAGTCTCCAGCAGGAAACTTTCTTGCGCTGTGGACTAAACTATATCCATAACAATTACTATTATGAAACAAAAAATCTCTTTTCATCTAAAGTGTTCCAGACAATATAGAACATGAACATGCAGCTGTCGTCCAGGAGATACCAAAATGAGTCCAAATTAGTTCATTAAAAAGATAAATTAATATTCTAAAATGCAAAGTTTTTTTGTGTAATGTTGCACAACTATATTTTTTTTGCATTGTTTTTATAACATTTGGGAATTGGCTGAGCTTTAAGCTGTTGGCATGACTCTGAGAAACATGCCATTTGTTTTGCATTTTGTCGACAAAATACAGAAACGAGAATTCAAATGCTCTCTGTTTTGTGTTTGTTCATTTGTTATTATTATTATGGATAATGCATTTATGGACATGGATTCAGTTACAACTCTACATTCAAATTTCTTCCAGAGTAGCCTAAACTCTAGACATATATCTGGGAATGGTGTCATTATGCAAAATTGGATGAATAAGTCAGAGCAATAAACAAGACACATTTTATAAAGTGAATGTGTTTATGGCATGGTTACCTGGAACAGCCACAGGTATGTTCAACTTCTAAGTGCAGCAATTATTCAAATTCACATTTCTAACCACTGAACAGGCTTTGCTAAACTGGTTCATATGTAGGACAGTTTGATCCAATTGTCTTTTTTTTCTTTTTTTAAGTCGTAAATGTGACTGGTTAGCTTTTTGAATGAAATAATTTCCCCCAGCAGTAGGGAATTCTTGCGCACGCTGTCAGGGGCTGTCTGTCCTCTTTCATTCATGCTCCTGCAGCCCATTCATTAGAATACATTTGTACTGATTTGTACAGCCTACATAACAGGTGAACTGAGGTGTCTAATAGGAAACTACGAGATCTTATTCTGAGTATCTTTTTGGGGATTTTTTTCTCACAAAAGCACGGCATTAATTCCCCTGAATGGAAATCCCCAGTAGCAAACCCCGCCCACCGCCGAGCTCATTTAACACCGCGCGCGTCTCTCCGCTGCACATTCTCCCTGCAACTGGAAACAGACACAGAGCTGTTCTAGACACACAACAGTCAACATGCACCGAGCATCTCAACACTCTCAAATGGAATATAACTTGGACAACATGGATGGCAAGCTGGCTGGGAAAATAGCGCCGTGCCAGGAGGATCGTTTGGACAGCGGAGTGGACTCACTGCGAGAGGACTCGCTGCGAGAGCTGGTTAACGACTTGAAAGAGCTGCAGATGACCGAGGTTAGGGAGTTTACGCCGGAAAACGAGCCCTGGAGAGCTGTGGTCACGGACGATGGTGACACGTAAGTGCAGCATTTCCATTAAGTTTCTCAAGTCATGCTGAATTGTGTCGCGTTTGGTTTATTACGCAGCAGCACGGCTTTACGCAAAGGAGTTCAAATGCAAACGTAAACACAGCTGCAAATGTGCACACATGACTGGAAAACAAATGTTTGCAATAAAAGGAGTTATTTAAGGTCCGTGTGTGCAGAGCAGGGCTTATTCAAGCTTGCGTGTGTACTTTGGCTGAGCGCGTAGAGGGCGGGGCTAGAGTCCACTGTGCGCGTTCAGGAAAGTCCCTGGCGCGGTGCCAGTAACTGATAAAGCATCAGATGTGTCAAGCCACAACTGGTGGAAATAACCCGACAAAACTCCAGTCTTGCGAAACACTGTGCTACGCTGGCTTTGTTCTTTCTTAAATAGCTGGAACCACTTCCTCTTTGGTTAGTTTTTAAATTTCAAGTACTATTTTAACTCACCTCTTTCTCTCCTCTGCCACCAACAGGCTTCTACATTTGGCCATCATTCATGAAGCACAAGAACATGTCCTGGAGATGATCAAGCTGTCCCACAATCACCCTTTCCTCAATGTGCAGAACCACCAGAGACAGGTAAACAACTCCTCTAAAAACAAAACAAAAACACATTACCAAAATAAAGTCTTCCAATCCAAATTCGCAAACAAACTTAACCCTTTGCCTTCCCTCTTTACCCAGACTGCATTGCATCTGGCGGTGATCACAGAGCAGCCGCAGCTCGTGGAGAGATTACTCAAGGCTGGAGCGGACCCAAGGTTAGCCGACAACAGCGGCAACACGGCCCTCCACATTGCCTGCAAAAAGGGCTCCCTGGCTAGCTTCAGCGTCATCACACAGAACTGCCACAGCCACCTCGCATGGCTCATGTCCTTCCCCAACTACAGTGGTGAGTAACCACTCAAACACCAGCTTTTGCTGCGAGCAAAACCGACAATGCACTTTGAATATGGAATTAAGTCTGCTTTTGTCCCTCCATAGGACACAACTGCCTTCACCTCGCGTCTATAAACGGCTACACTTCGCTGGTGGAGAGCCTCATCAAGCTGGGCGCAGACATCAACGCACAGGTAAATTGACAATACATCGACAAACAGCCAACACAAAGCGACTCAAATCAGCCTTTTTTTTTCCCAGTTGATCTAACGTGATTTGTTCCATTATTTCCATAGGAGCAGTGCAGCGGAAGAACGGCACTCCACTTGGCTGTTGACTTCCAAAACCTGCCATTGGTGCGTTGCCTGGTGGATCTGGGCGCAGACGTCAACAGCCTGAACTACGGGGGGTTCGCGCCGTACCACCTGACGTACGGTCGCCAAAATGAAGAAATCCGGCAACAGCTGTACCACAAGACGGCGCAAGAGCTGAGACCGCTGCCCGCGAGCGAGTCGGACGATAGCGAAATGGAGGACTTGTCAGATGATGAGGTCAGTATTTGAAAATCCATATAAAAACGTTATCTGAAAACAATAGACAACTAGGTATAAAGCCGTATGTGGAAAATGCGTTGGTTTTAACCCGTTTTTATGTGCTTTTTTTCCCCAAAGTTGTACGATGACATCAAGTTTGGCCAGTAAAGAAACGACAACGACAACATTGGTGATACATGTGAAGCTGCTATATTGGGGCTGCCCATTCGAGGCCAACAAAAATGGCCGCCGAGAGGCCCAGAGGCGCTGGCCGGACCGAACCACGAAGATGTGAAGGCGACGCCGAGCCGGTCTGAAGAAAGAGTGGAGATTGAATTGCAAACGAAGCAAGATCATGAACTCTTTGATAGTCCCTTGTGTAAAATTTGTTAAAAAAAAATATATATATATATATATTCCAATGTAAATAATGTAAATACAGAGATACTATTTTTGTACTTATATAGTGTGAATTTAAACACTATTATGAGAGAATAAAAGAAAAAAGTTTTTTCCAATGAAATTTCGACTCTGGTCTTACGATCTTGTGGTGTTAACATTTAAAAGTCCAACCGCTCGCATAAAAGATGACCAACTTTAGAGTCATCGCAAAATTTGCTAAAAATGATGACTCGAGACCAGCCTGGGATTTCCTATTGTCGGGGCGAGGTCAGTGGGTCTGTGAGTCACGCCACTGAAAGTCCCTGGGTGCTATGAGGGGAACAAAATGTACTGAAAATTCCAAGCATCATTGACAGTAGGAAATAGAGTTCTGTACCAAGACGGGAATTTGGAAAAGTTACAAAAACACAAACGCCAAGTCACTGTAACCAGGAAATCGACAAGAGTATGGGAACTTTTCTAGTCACATGATAGTGAAAGGGATACTTTAGTGTTTAGTGAATGGGGGGATGTGAGCGATAGTGTGTCATACAGTAGCCGAGTACATAGGTTGCAGAAATATATTTCGTGGGAGCATGTTTTCAAGCTAGAAGATTGTGTAGATTTGAGTGGGTGGAAAAAGGCCTTTTACAATTGGGTGCCATAACTTTTATCAGCTTCTGGTGGGTCGGTTTGCTGCTAATAGCAAATGGTTGTAGCGTCAAGCTGTAGAAAATGGCTAATATTTCTTGATACTTTTATATATGGTAGTACTGAAAATTTGCACTCAAGTAAGCGCACTTTTACATGGCTAAAGATGACTCAATTAACAAAAAAATTGCCTTAAAGAAATGTAGTTTACTGGAAAATACAACTCAAAGTACTCGTTAGGTACTTATTAATACGATTGTAGTAGGTACTTATTAATACGATTGTAGTAGCGTTTTACCACTTTTTCATTTACAACTTGATTAATTAACAGTTAAACGCAGATTTTTAAAATGTATCTGAGCTCTAGCCAATCAGAGCAGGCGATGCAGTGCTGTTATGTGTTTGAAGTTTTAAAAATGAGCAGATACAGCGGCAAAATAGTCGTGCATAGGGACGATTGGGACTTGAACAGTACTCATAACTATTTACTATTAAATGACTAGAATTAGAAGTTACATGTACAACAAAAATTATATTGCAGTAACTTGGGTATTTGTAATATACATTTGTGGAGACTTACTACAGTGGAGATCAAATGTAGTTTACTGCACACAGCTTGTAGTAGAAATGTACAAGGCCTAACAAAGATAATTCTGATTCTGATTACTACCTAGATATTGATGCCCATGATAGGAGTTGCAATCTGACACATGATTCTGTATATTTTGTGTGAATGAAAGACAGATATTAGTCTGTTATGAATGCACAAGGCCTGTGTATGAATGCTCCCATCTGCTACGCTCAACAACTCAACTGACATTCTTTGACAAAACACAATCATAAAAAGTATGCTAGAAGTTTGAAGTTACAGCACAAAGTGGCACAGATGGCCTTTCCTGAGCCAATGTACAGTGGGCTTTAAAAAGATCCCCAGATTATTGTCATTTCTGCTTAATCATTAACCGTAATTATGCTTGGGGAATTTAAAGAAGTCACCTGCACTTTAGTCAGCTGTGATTGTTAAGCAGGCGATGCAGGTAATTTCCAAATGCTCGGTCAGCCTACATTTATATGGGAAGGAAACTGGACAATAGATAGTCAGCGTTTGAGTAACTGAAACTGCCCGGTGACACATTTCAAGCACAGAGGAGGATATATATACATATATATTCAGTAAAGTCAAATTCTGAAGTCCTCGTATTTCTTATGCAAATCATAAATGGTAATTTCCAGGCAGGAATTTATCCTAAAATGTAAAGTACAAATATAAACGTACTTGTGCTCAATCTTGAAACGGACACATTTTTATTATTTTTTTTCTGCAATTATTTGCAAACTTATGTTCCTTTTCATGGGATGCCATTATTTTTTTGGGATTACATTATTTACATTCCTATACATTTAATTTAATTTGATACAAAACCCACCCAGTTTGTTTTCTTTGGTCCTTCCCCTATATTGTTTTTTGTTTGGTCTTTTTCCTTTTCATTTTGAAATGTACTTGTGCTTTCATAATAAATGACATAACGCTTTAAAATTGCACAATACAATTAATACTTTTGACACTAACATTTATAATACAACCGTTATTACAGCTGCAAATAAAAACTTTGGATTTTGATCAGGTATGCAAAACATTTTCCCAAACTTTTTTTGCTCAGCACTCACTCCATTATTGTAAGAAATGTAGACAACGTTGATTTCCCTCCCCTTCATCAATTATGAGTAAATTAATGCAGTGACTCTTCATCTAAATTTGACATGTACTGTGTGTAAGAAATGAGACGATTTGATCAGAACTAGGTCAACCCGGGCCAGTATGACATGTGTTGTAAAAGCACCCGCACCGCAGGTATGTACAGAGATTTGAATGCATGAAGCCACAACAGGAAGTCTACAATTCTGCAGTGCTCCTGTTCCCACAGACCTACCGCTTCTAAATCTGAATAATGAAACCAATACCGGCCTTATACGAAGACTGACCATCGTTTAATAAAGCAATTACATTTTAAATACGATGCAAATATATTCACTCTGCAGCAAGTTTGATTTTACTCCAAAACATTTTTTTATTTTTGAATGAAACAGTGCGGTAAATGTACAGCGAAACAAAGATAACACCAGTCTCCAACTTGGGATGTCCCATCATGCTCTAGTTTTAGTCCAACCTTCTGGTGCTCAGTCCCGCTCTGCCAGGGACATGAGGTGAGTGTCCACTTCAGCCTCTGCCAGAATCCTGCAGAAAAGTCATTATAGGGAAGTCAACGTTAATCCTTAAATGATAATAAAACTGATTCATTTTGAGAACTTTAGCAAAAATACAACATTCAAAGTTAATCTATCCTCCAAAAACTTAACTCTAGAGAAATTCCTAGTCACGTTATGTTTGGTTACACAACATGTCATATTATAGAACTAAGAGAAAAAAAAATTTATGCTCAAGCACAAATGTAAAATGTTATTTCAGTCACAGAAGACTAAAGTGATTTGTAGATTGTGCGTTTTCTTTGAAGGGAGATCTTTCTCTTTATCCATGACCTGCCTTAACACGCCTCGTAGATAAGCACTGTTTCACTTTTGTTGGTGAACATAAATATGTAAAAGTTTGCGCTCCAAACCATTTCCAAGGAGAGAAAAATAGTAAATGAAAAATTAAGGTTTATGTCACAATAACTTTAATTATTCAGAAAGTTTTGTTTCATTAAGCATACAAGAGAAATGATGTGCAATGATCTATGAGATTTAATGAATGAAGGATTTCACATTGTTTTCTTCTCGCAATAACAGCAGTACTAAAACTAATCTACCTCTATTGTTTATGTTTTAGTGATCAGCTGAGCGGCAGATCCCGGGGTCATGTGCATGACTGTGACTAGGTGTTTATCTGGTGTGTGCTGTTCTCAAAGTGTGGTTCAGGTTCCACTCACACTTACGCAAACCTGTTATGGTGCTGCATTCAATCTACTAGTTTTAATTTAGTACCAACTGTGGCTGGAACATATTGGTTTGTCCAGTTTTGGTCAACATTTTGAGGAGTTTTCAAAAATGGCCATTGCCATGTACTTTATGGTTATAATTTACCTGAATTTGGGATCCTGTGTAGTGACCACTCCCACCTCCAGCTCAGAGGGTTTGAAGTCAATCGAAAGAACAGTTGACAGACAAGAAATGGCCGTCTGAAAAGCAAGAGTGAACAATGTTATAAATACCCTCATTTCTGCACAGATGCCCAGTTCAACTCCAGATCCAGTTTCATACCTCCACAGTTTGTTCAAAAGTCCAGTCCAGTTTCTTTTTGACTTTCTTTTCCAGGAAACTCGTAGCTTCTGTCTGCTTCACTCCGGCAGCTGTGGCCTTGAAGCCGCAGTAGTATCCGGCCGGGTCGCACTTGTACACCTGCGGGCCGAACTCGTAATCTACACCGATGGCGATCATACCTGCATGGAAACGAGGTGAAGAAGACCATGGGTCACTACTTTGCAAAATTCTTTACGGATAAATGCCAGAAGGAAGCACACGGATGTCATGGAAAAAGTACAGAATAAAAAGCTGTGCTATGTTTGGTCAGATTAAAGAAAACATTTTCTTCTCCTAACCCTCCTTTAATCTTTTTGGATTTTGTGGCAAAAAGCAAAATACTTCTTAATATACTGAAGGTGAAACTGTGTACGTACAGCAGCCCAGTGGCCTCATCTCTGCGTTCTGCGTGTAAACTTGGGAGATGTCAGCGAGTCTCTTGCACAACATGTCCACGGGGATCTCATAGCCATACTTGTACTGCCAATTAGCCGCTTCATACCGAGCTCGCTGCACTTGAGAGCGACTGTCGGCTGGAGGAAAATAAAACAGACAAACCATTGATTAGAAAAACCACAAACTACTGTTCCCAGCTCTTCTTCCATCTTGGAACTGCATTCATAAACGTAGAAGACAACACAGCTAATACATTTTTATTCATTACATTATTATAAAAAGTACTATACAAAACAATTATGTTGCTAACAAAAGCAAACACTTGCGACCAATTCATTAGCAGCACCTTTTGGACGTGCCAAGAATTTAGTAATTAAAAATATTGTTTTCTCTATATATTGAATAGGAATTGAAAATAATAAGACAAAAGTATCTTTGCATTTACCGGTCATTCCAGACATTACACATCCAATGTTATCAGTTATTCTGAAGAGGTGAGTGACTGTGGCGGCATCCAAAAGCTTGTCCTGTGAAATTGAATACAAAAGGTTTGAAAATGGAGGTTTCATACACGTTTGATTATAAAACTTCATGAAAAATAAGAACACTAGTGGTCTTCAGTTACAGTCGAAGATAGTAAATCAGGTTAATACACCTCGTTAGATCTTGAAGCATAAATATAGGTCATTATTATTATTATATACAGTTTTCTCATGGCAGAGTCCTTTGGTGTAAAAAAATTAATAAAAGCACCACCGTCACTCACGGGTACTTTCTTCTGTGTTACAACGACTGCACAGTCCTTCCCTCGGACCGCTACTGACGTGAGTCCGCCCTGGTTTATGGCCTTGAAAGCATATTCTGCAGAGGAATGAACAAGAAAGGACTGTTTTACACTTATTTTCAACCACAGTGTCGTTCATTGTTAGGGCATTAGCAAAATCATGAAGAGGCATTAGAGTGAGGGAGAGAAAACTGCCGAGCTCTTTTACAAACATTATACAACCTCAAATTTTTTCCTCATACCAATTTGACCAAGAACAGTAAATATGAGCATCATTACTGTTGTGTAAATTCGTAATGCTATATTATGTTACTATTTTCTCCCTTTTCATGACAAAACTAAAAATAAATTTCAAATGCATTCGAAGACTCTAATCCATTATTCCGCCCACTTATGTTTTTATTTATAGTTTATAGAAAATTATATTATCTTTAAATTACAAATACCGTTAGGTGACAATAAAAGTGCTCAACATTCACATTTCATTGTGTGAAGGGCACAACGCTGTTTACAGCTGCTTTAATCAACTCACAAATCTGTCACAAAATATTCCTTGCAGGTTTTACACATGACAGTTTCTACAATGAATCAGCTTGGTTGAAATGCTAATAATGCTAACAGCTAACGCTAGCCGCTATCATAACACTCAGGAGTTTAACTATGATTTTAGCTACATTTAGCTGTTGAAAATGTATACACGAAACAAACACGACTTTTATTCCTTTTCAGGTTTTACTTTCACTTCTGTTGGATATTAGTTATCGCTTCGCTAGAAGCCAGTCTAAGCCAACCATGACAGAGCATTTAGCTCGTTAGCAACACTGAGCCACCGGCTTCTGTCCGATCGAAAGTCCATACTAACCAACTTGATAGAGTCTTCCTTCAGGAGAGAAGATGGTAATGTGTCGATCAAACCCTGCGCTCGAGCCTCTTGACATTTTAAAAAGCTCAGTCCAACAAAAGTTCGTCCAAAAGGAATTGCTGCTGATGAATTTACTTCATGGACAATATTTTCACCCGGAAACTGTATCTAACAACGCTGGACTTCTTCCGGCGCCAGGGGTACGTTTCCATGGTGATATTTTACGGCGACTGATCATTTTAAACCACGTTTTCAAATATTTGTCTTTTAATTTTATTGCACATTTTAAAGTAAGTCCGCGCATGAAACATTTGCTCACAGTAAGACAGAATTCCGTAGGATTTGGGAGTTGAGGCCTTCATAGACACAGATATTATGGTTGCCACAAGTGAAAGCGACTTTCAGAGCTGGATGAAGAACCACAGACTGCATGGATTATAAAGATGAAAAATATACACAGTCTCAGCCACCCCAATGGCAAATGTACGCAAACTGGCGATTGCCAAGAAGGTATTATGATTATTATCTTTATAGAATATAGTTCACTCTTCACTGACATTTGTCAGAACACAGATTATTTTTATTTATATATTTTCTTTGTTAATTACAAGAAAATATTAAATCCAAAACATCATTTTAAAATGCCAGTGTTCTACAAATTGATATTATAAAGTGCCCCCTTCATGGTGGGTAGAGACAGATCTGATTTCATGATGTGCTTGTAGTCTAACTAACCCTCAACACTGTCTTCTAGCTCTATAACAAGCTTAGTTAGAAAGCTTGTGACAAATTACCTAGTCTTCAATTTATAATAAATAATCTTTATTTATTTCATATTACCAATAATATAATATATAAACCAGATTTGGGGAGACTTATCCATGAATTTGAGGTTAGACCAGTGTTTCTCAACCTTTTCAGTCACGGCCCCTAAAATAACAACCAATGGCATTCTTGACCACCAAACATAAAAAGTAGGCTACCCCCATGTTTGATTTTATTTTTAGGATAGCCCTACATTACTTTGGGAGTACAACAATTAATAATCTACATTTACCACTGCATTTGAAAGGTGTCAAGCCATGTTTATTACTATATACATTTTCCCTCATATCATCTGGGGACCCCCTGAAATCACTTCGCGACTCGCATGGGGGTCCTGATGCTGGGTTAGAAACACTGGGTTAAACTACTATAACGGCCTGCTCACTGGCCTCTCCAATCGAGCTGTAAAACAGCTGCCAGTACATTCCAGAACGCTGCTGCTCGGGTCCTGACTAGAACCAGGAAGTACGATCACATTAGTCCTGTGCTCAGGTCTCTGCACTGGCTCCCTGTGGCTCAGAGAATAGACTTCAAATCAACTCTGCTTGTATACAAGTCTCTCCATGGCCTAGCACCAAAGTACATCTCGGACATGTTAGTGCCATATGAAACATCTCGGACTCTGAGGACCTCAGGGGCCGGCCTCCTGCTGGTGCCAGAGACGGGACAAAACATGAACCGACCTCCTGCTGGTGCCAGAGTCAGGACTAACCATGGGCCGGCCTCCTGCTTTTCCAAGAGGCAGGACTAAACATGGGCCGGCCTCCTGCTGGTGCCAGAGTCAGGACTAAACAGCATTTGATTTTAATTTGGTTAAAATCTGGAACAGCCTTCCTGAAGATGTGAGACAACAGTTCTGTTTAGCTGTTTATCTGACTGCAAGGATTTCATCTACACTCTATTCTTTTAAAGTGCATTTTATAATGATTATTTTTTGCTGTTGTGTGAAGCCCTTTGAACTGCTTTGTGTCCAAATTGAACTCTACAAATAAACTTACATATTTAGGAGTAGAACCTACCCAGCCGCCACGGGCCTTGAGCTGGGCACAGCCTGGACCAAAACACAGACAAAAAAGCGAAAGAGTTAACATACAACTTACAACAATGCAAAATGTGCTTCTACCTTTGCCTGACAAATTATAGGCCTACAGTACTCTGGCTTTTGATAAACAGCATAATACTTAGCAGTTCTAACATACATTTTGTCTTCATCCACTCATTTATCTTCATCTTTCATTCATCATCTTCTAATTTCTCTTTTCTCAAGCCAAGCTTTACTTTTATTTCCTTAAACATGACACAGCATTTTGACTTGGACGGCGTCTTAGTTCCTTTTCCTTGTTCCAGAGTAAAGTCGTAAATTTAACATGTGGGCTTTCCCTGTGCAGGTATGAGATCAAGTGTGCTGTTTCCTCATTATAATGACGATAATGACTCATCTGATCTCGTGCGTTATTATGGCCTCAATTTAAATTTGGCTATTGTTCAACAAGGAATATACTGATTATGCGGTTCAGAGGAATGAACGTGAAAAAGTCCCATCCAAATGCTAAGCAAATTATAAGATAATAAAGCAGAAGTATGACAGTAAATCACATGAAGCCGTGCCCATAGAAATACATAATGAAAAAAACCCACCTTTATTGTTAATGCCATTTTTAAGACAACGTGCTGGCAAAAAATATTCTCTAGGGCAATTCATAGAAATGTTGTGCTACCAATATTGAAACACCACACGTGCAATAAACTAAAAACAGAAGACATTATGAAACTTTACCAAAGACTTGTGCAATGTAAAGAATAAAAAAGTTACTAATACAGAGTCAAGATGTACAAAAGTAAAGTAATAGCACAGAGGACAGGACAAAGGGATGATTGATTAATTTATTGAGCCTACAAGGAGTTACATAAATGTTTTGGATTTGAGATGTATTTATTCATATTGATAGACAATGTTATTATTGTTTTAGATGGGAATATCTGATACATATTCATTCATTGTCATGGTTAAACCTGTTGTGAGTTTCAACTTGCACAATGTGAAGCCAAAACGCCAACGCTTGTCTAAAAGCACAGAAACGGCCAATAAGCAATATGTGTAGGCCAACATTGTATTAGTGTCAGCAGTAGTGGTTGGGTATTTACAAAAATTTGAACACACCCCTCGTGATGTTGTGTAAATTTGCACATCTCTATGTATCTCATGTGGGTGCTGGGCTAGGTTTTCACATTTAATCGGAAACCACCTACACAAAGAGGCGACATATCAATAGCATTACTAAAATATCTTCTTATATCTGCACTTAGTTTTTATGCACATGAAAAAACATTGGTAATTTAAAGGCATTTTAAAGGGATTTTTATACTCTTAAAATGTGAATTATTTCATTTTAAACAGTTTGCAGCCGTCCACATGTATCGCGCACTGACCTAACGCCTTCTGAATATCCTAAATATTCACAGCGATGAGTTTTAAAGCGCTTTTCATCTCACTGAGCCCAAGACAAGTTTTTACTGGTCCAGGAGTGAAAGAGTTCCTCCAGGCAGACAAGGAGCATCTGGATCTACAGGTCAGGGTCGTGAGCTGGGGAGCATCAGCAGGCTAAAATATTAAATATTGTTGATAGGGAAAGTAGGACGAAGCATTTTCACCTGAATTGATACATTAACAATATATGTGTACTGTGGCTAAACCTGCCCAAAAAATTGTTACAGGCTCTTTATTAATAATGTTGAGCAATTACATTTTTAAAAAAAAAACTGAATGCTCTGATTTTTGATAACCTGCTATTTCATGTATATAAAAATATGTAACGTATATATATAACGTTGTTATCCTTATAATTCCTAATTTATAATTAATTTCTGTTGTCCACCATCTGATAAATATCTACAAAGCTCCTGGAAATGGAAAATAATAACAGAAAGCAGTGACCATTTATTTCCTGTCAAATCAAACATTCGGGGATGAATACCCTGATTCATCCCCAGTTTGTTCTCCAAATAAGATGATAAATAAATAACCTTAAAATAAAATAATGATAGAACTTTTATATGGATTCCACCAGGACATGGAATTGTCAAAACCCAACAAATGCTCAATCTACTTAACCTGGCTCACGCTAGATGAATTCTTCCGATATTTTGTTTCACAAACTCTTGAGAATACATCTGGTTCGGTTTGTGCTGTTCGGTTTGAGCGTCTGTGTGATGGAACAATCATTGGTTTGGGCGGAAGTCAAAAGGAAAAACTTAAACAAACACGGTGATGCCACAGACATAGTTTGGCATATTTTAGCAGATTTGGTTTTTTTTTTAAGTGCTTCGTGTATTTGAGGACGAAGACGAAGTCTGTGTTTTTCTCTGACTGGATTAAACAACAGTTTGATTTTTCGGCTTGCTTCGCTGTTGTGATGCTTTGACCAATCAAGTTCAAATATTAGTCATGACTAATGACTTTCAAGATTGATATTGTGTAGAACTCAATTCAGAGTGATTGATAACAGTCTGGCAGAGCCAGGTTACAATCTACTGTCTGTCTGTCTCCAAGGTCTAGAGGTCTGATCGCCAATAGTATCTTTATATTTAGCAAAGAAAATCTAGGTGGGATTATAAATCTGATTTTCCTCTGTGAACAGCTTGTTCCCACTTATAATTCTCTGCCTCAGCTTCACAGAGCCTCCATTTGTTTGTACTCCAAACGGTTGGAACAGCTTCAGTTTGAATTGGGGCTCATTTTAGTCAAGTGTTATATGAAAAATAGGCCGAAATGAGAAAGAAAACATGTGTGATTGAGGGTTAAACTCAAAGAGTCAAGAAGGTGATGCCACCAGGCCAATTCACAGGTCAAATCTTTGGAAAGGTAATCTTGCTCACAGAATGCATGTTTTTAAACAACGAAAAACATTAAACATGTAAAATATACAAAGCCACACCTCTTGACATTAACTTAAATAGCACAGCTTTCCACCCACCAGTTTCTCCTCCCCCTTTCCTGCCCTCTACCACTGCGCCTTTCTTTTTTAGCATGGCGCTTTCATAGAACACACTCATCGCTAACATACGAGGAAAGAAAAGACCCCCTCCCACGTTCAGGTAAACAGTTTGTGTAGGCGTTAGCCTCACTCTGGGGGGGATCTCCACTGTGCACTAAATAAGCATTTTCACTTTGCAAAGCTTCGCCTGCTAATGTTTTCCAATCAGTGAAGTTTTGAAGTGTAGCAATAAAGGAAATATTTAACGAGGGCTTGTTGCTTGAACTGACAGTATATGTGACTCATTTTGTTTAGAAAATGTTGCTCAAAATGCTAACATTTTTTCCGATAACTGATTATTTTGAGTTTTTCGTTTGGATGCATCATGTTTACAGCGTTTCTGAGAAGCACCGCCGACTTCTAGGAACTCTTATCTGCCCCAATGATGAAGCGATTGTACTTCTGTATGATGTTTGAATGCAATTCTAAGTACTTAGTGCACTATTATATCATCAACATGACTTACATGTAACCAGTTAAATGTTACTGTT
This sequence comes from Chaenogobius annularis, assembly GCA_015082035.1. Classification (NCBI taxonomy): domain Eukaryota; kingdom Metazoa; phylum Chordata; class Actinopteri; order Gobiiformes; family Gobiidae; genus Chaenogobius; species Chaenogobius annularis. The sequence continues at coordinate 93,402 of BJKM01000143.1, forward strand.
TTAAAAATATGAATTAACATCCAAGATATGTTGGATAATAATGCAATGGCATGGTTTATTGTAGCCCTCTGCACCAGAAGCGGTGGTCGGCTGTGGCTGCTGGGGCCTGGCTCGAGCGGCCCCTGGTGGAGTTTTGGTCTCTGCTTCATCTCTCCTCTGGGCCCTGTGTCTGAGTCTTGTGGCAGTAGGTGACTCTCTCCAATATACAGTGCATCTGGAAAGTATTCTTTTTTGCACCCTTTTCCACATTTTGTTAAACAACCTTCTTTCAAGTTGTCATTATAAGGTATTGTTTGTAGAGAATATTTTTGCAAATAATGAGTTGAATTCATTTTGGAATAAGGCGTGTAACATGAATTCTTTGCAAATTCTATATAATATTAAAAAAAAAAAAAACATTTGTTGATGCGCCTTAGGCACTAATTAAAGCGCTCAAGTGTTTTTGAGGATAATGCTACAAGCTTGCTACACCTATTTATGGGCAGTTGCCCCCATTCTTCTTTGGCAGAATCTCTCAAGATCTATAAAGCGGATGGTGAGAGTTTGGAGGCAGGTTTTTATCAAGGATGTCTCTGTAGCACTGCTGCATTCATCTTTCCGTTGATCCTGACTAGTCTCCCAGTCCCTTCCACTGAGTGCTGCAGAGATGGTTCTTCTGGAAGTGTCTCTCGCAACAGAGACATGCTGGAGATCTGTCAGAGTGACCATCGGGTTCTTAGTCACCTCCCTGATTAAGGCCCATCTCCCCTGAGCTTAGCTCAGTTTGGCCAGGTCCAGCTCTAGGAGAGAGTCTTGGTGGTTCCAAACTTTTTTCCATGATAGAGGCCACTGTGCTCATAGGAAATTTCAATGCTGGCAGAACCTTTTCTGTACCCTTCCTTAGATCTGTGCCTTGATACAAGTCTGTCTCGGAGCACTACAGAAAATTCCTTGGACTTCATGGCTTGGTTTGTGCTCTGACATGCACTGTTAACTGTGGGACCGTATATAGACAGGAGTGTGCCATAACCGCCTTTCAAATTTGTCATTTAAAGGGTATTTGTTTGTAGAATTTTGAGGTAAATAATGAATTTAATCCTTTTTTGGAGGCTTGTAACACAGGGGTGTCCAAACTTTTTTCACCGAAGGCCCCATTTTGGAAACTTATACGGAGCAGAGGGCCACAGACGACACGACAATGAAGTGAATCATTCGAAATTTTGCCTTTGACATAGTTTTTGATGGGCCTTCACACCTTTAATAAGACTTGGAACATTAATATTACGTTGGTATAACACATCAAAATGCTTGAATTTGTTCCAATTTTACAGTAAAAAGTACTACATTTAGTTGTTTGGACCGACTTAGCAGGAAGTCGGAGGGCCAACAAAAATTGGTCTGAGGGCCGCATTTGGCCCCCGGGCCGTAGTTTGGACATGCCTGCTGTAACACATAACAAGATGTTCCGAATGCACTGTATTCCTTAATTTAGAGTACAATAATAACTGATTTTGCTGCTGATTACAAAGCTAAAAAACTATTACCAGTATAATTTCCTGAATACAATTAACACAGTTGATATAAAACGGCTTTATTTCAGTGTTGTTCAACGTTTATTTTGAAATCCGCAAATATTTTGAGGAACATATTTCAGAATCCGAATTCTATATTTATTTTATTGTTATTGTCAGTGATCAAAATTCACAAATTAAGAAGTTCCCATGTGTAATTAATAGTTTGTGGTATTATTAATTATTTGGTACTCAAAAAAAATACAAACATTTGAAAGTACAAATCAGTATAATCTCTCATTTGTCCAGAAATGGTCCATGGTGGAAAAGGTTTCATAGGTACAATAATCAGGACACTCTTGAATGGAGGTGTGTCGAGTGCTGTCCAGACGTCATTTTCAATCTGAAATTCTAGCTAGTTTCAGATTTAAAATGATTTCTGGATTACATTTCAGTAAAAATAAGGTAAAATAAAATTGCCAGACAAACTCTCAGACAGACTAAAGGTATAAAAGCAATAAGCAGCTGCTATTTCATTTTGCCTATGAAATAATGTCACTACTTTTACGTAAAGTGCATGAGCGTCTGGTGTGGAAACTCTCTGTAAATGTGTTTATGTAATGCGGTTAGTGCCTATATGACTCCCACAGAACTGACCCACACCACAGCTCTGGCTCTGTGACCTCGACGTGATTATCGTCGTCTGGAAAAGTGAGCACTTCCCTTTGATTGTCCTGTGGTCTATTGACTTTGCAGTTTTCTTTAACCAGAGTGAGAAGGACCGGCCGCTGGTAGCACTCTTCATGAGGATTATGCGTAACACAGATGTCGGTACTGCTTTCTGTCAAGACTGAAGAAAATCTGTTCTGGACTTTCAGTTTTTGGTGTTGTTGTTTTTGTTGGAGTCAGATGGTGAAAAGATTGGAACACGATGGGAATCAAGTAACAATCCTGCATCGGTGTACGTTGTTTAGAGGTGCACTATTTGTAACTTTGCTTTTATGTTCCACAGTATGATATTTACCATATTGATCTCCGTGGAGACAAGAAGGTGATGCCCATAGACATAGCAGTAGATGCGGCGTTCTGATGCTGTCATTCACTTATAGCAACTTGAATAGTCCGGTAAGATTTGTTGGCTTCATGAGTCAAGTCAAGTTATGAATGGCATTAACCCATCGACCACATTTAGGGCAAAGCATTGGTAACAGTCAGTAAAGCTTTTAGTGTTTAATTTAGATGTTAATTCACGTATAAAACTGGCATATAAGATAAACGCCAACTAACTTTAGGGTTTGTTTTGGCTTGAAGACTTAATTAGACAGGACAGTGTAACATGAAAATTGGGATGAGAGAGGGAAAGACATTCAGCAAATTGTCTGGGCCGGTATCAAACTCACAACCGCGGAGCCCGGCATGTGTGCCATTCACTCGGCCACTGAGCGGCACAAGGATACCTAACTTGAAGTAAGAATCTGGAGTCCACTAAACCTCCTCTTTTATTGTCACGGGGGAGACCAGATACAGTATATGACGTAAATATCATGAAATAAACATTTTACATACGTTATATATGGATTGGAACGTTCAATTTGACTAATAATAAATAATCTATGAATTAAAGCAAGTACAGCAATGTCACCATGATATCAGTTTTAAGATGTTATTACTTATGAAGGCGAATAATCACTTTGTTCTGACATTCTGTCATTGGGCAAGACCCCTTCAGTCCTTTTATTGTCTTTTTGTCATTATTTTCTCACAAAATGAATAGTCAAAAGTAAAGATGGAGCAAACCGCACTATTTTTAAAAAGTTGAAAATGGGCGTCAAATGGAAGTGAAACTGACTTGTGAACTTTTTGTCCCTGGTGTGAACCTTTTGAAATGAAGCCACTTTGACTTATCTTCTGGTAAAAGTCTGCCTGTGAATGAACTGTGAGTAAGTATGGACTGGAAATGCTTTGGAGAGTTGAATGAACCAAATCTTAGCATGTTTGTGGTGACACAGAGAGTGGAAGGAGTGTCTCTGTGGTCTAAACTGTGATCCCCTGTGGCAGTGGTTCTCAAATCTTTCACACCACCTAAAAGTATCACCAGATCTAAACATGGTCTAAATCAAGATTAAAGCAGTTTTATAAAACCAATTCTGGTACACGTACTACAGTTTGAGAAACACTGCTCTATGATAGTCGCAGAGGAACTAGCAATACTAACAGAAGTTGGTAGAGAAACAAAGTACTTTTAATTGTAAGAACCAGAACCAGCGGCCGGGGCGTAACAGCTAATTTAGAATTTGAAGATGAAATAATGCAAAAAAATCTGGTGTTTTCAAAGGATAGATCATAAAATGAAAACACGAAATCAAACATTAACACAAATATTCAAATCATTTAATATTGTCAACATAAAGTATTTGTCACTTGTAGACTTACAGTGCAACCATAAGTTTTTACTCAAGTACACATGTAAATGTACTTGAGTAAATGTAAGTGAATAGTACGCACCTCTAGTAGAAATAATTCTATTTTGACACTTTATTTTGTTCCCCTCTCTTTTTTTAGTAAAACATTTGATTAATACATTCTCTTTTGGCAGTGACTTTTGGTAATACATTTGGTTTCATATGTAGTGCGTCAGACCATAGTTACAAATATTGTACTCAGCCCGACAACTCATAACCAAATGGACAAAGCCATGGATGACTCTAGCCCAAAACATGCACAATAGGTTAAAACCCTCCAGCGAAAGTAGTCCTGACCAAGCCAAACTCAAGATCTGGAGATGGGTCCCAGCGACTCTGTTCCTGAGGAGATGCTCCAGTGGCATTGAAGAATTGATCAAATGCAGAAGACAAATTTCCCTACGGAGACATAAAGGCTAATCTTATATATTTGATGCTTTCCTTTCAAAGTAAAACACACCAGCTGTAGTTTGAAGCTGTTTAAATGCAATGCTGCATCACTGTAGTTGGGGTCTTCTCTTCCCAAGTACTTTAATTTAAATTTGTAAATAGACTCTAGTGTATTGTATTGTAAGCATTGTCTGAACCGGTATCAAAGGGTTAGGTAACTTGAAGTGGAGATTTCTGGTAAGAATGTAGTGGCCACTAAACCTGCCCTTTTACATGTTACGGGGGAGAACAGATATATGACACAAACAGCTGTATAAAGCAATTTAAATACAATATTGCACCAGTGTAGTTGTGGTCTTCTAAAAAAAAAAGCATCATTTGTGACTCCTATTTCTAAAAATGTAAACAACATTCAACATTTTGAAGTTTCATAAAGACACGCACACATCAGCAGTTGTTGCGTGCATTTCTAAGTCTTGCATTACGTTTTGCAGAAGTATCTCGCGCTGCAAAGCCACAACACGAAGGTGAGCAAAACAACAACAACAGCACTGTAACGTAACCACAGGCAGATGTCAACACATCTGTCAGTACTGTGCCAGAGGGCAGCAGGAAACGCGAAACCACGGCTTTGCACCGCTGTCTCGAAGCCCGGTCCCCCACAACACGTCTGCAAGGCCTAATGCAGCCTTAGGCCACGTCCAGGAGAAATTCAATACTTTAAGGACCATTTTAGAGCCCTCTGCATCATGACCACACACGGACAAGTTTGTTCTATTTCTTATTGCAAAATAAATTATTATGTGATCTGTAGTCAAATAAACTCTGTCATCTGGACAAATGAATACATGTTTGGCACTCATCCAAGCAGCTTCTTCATTTCATCTGACATGGATGAACACTGGTATTAACACACCTTACTGTAAACAACTATAGCTGCTTGGATGAGTGAAACACTTTCACTTTTAAAAGTACGGAGCCTACCTGGATGACTGAGGGATTATACAGACATTATGTGCACTTTTTTTTTAAGACGCGGAGAGGAAAACAACAAATCAAGACTAGGATATCTGGTGCAAATAATCTAGACTTCCAAAAGTATCTATATATTGTTTCTATTGGAGGATTTTTATGTCCCAGTCAAGTTAGATGTTAACGCCAAAAATATTTGCAGTCTTTTTATCAATCTTGGTCAGAAAAAGATGCTTTTTATTTTTTCATTATGTTTTCGTCCTTCTCTATGTTATGGTTTAGTATTATTTTTAGATTTGTTCAGGCCTGGTGTAATCCTGTTATAAACCTCGATTACAGCGGGTGGTGCTCAGAAAGCTAAATCCTGTATTTTCTTAGGCGGTACTCAATGTTAAAAGCTTCAACCACTGCATTAGAAAACGGTATAAGCTTTGCTACTTGACCATGGAAACCCATCAACTAAAACCAGAAATATTACTTGTGAAATTGGGTAATTCCACTTTAAGACCTTGGGGAAACCCTGATTCCTGCAGCCGTCCAGTTCTAGCCCTAACGATCAGGTTCTCCCATCACTCACAGCTCATTGTGTCCGGGACAGTCACTTAGCTCGTGGCGTGTGTGTCATTATGTGATGTATAGCAGCGACAGTGGTGCCCAGGGTTTGAGCAGGCGGCAGTGGTGTTTTTTTTACTCACGCAACAGAAGCCTGCAGCCCGGGGCTCGTTTGCGCTGGCTGTCACTGAGAAAGACTAAACCAGGGAATGAATCAAGAGCTAAGACTGCAGTGCACGTTTGTCATTGGTATGGAGCAGTTGCATTTAGTGAGTATCTTGTAAAAGGGATAGGGTGTCAGATGTTTTTGAGTTTCACCCTGAGGTTTACAGCGACTGTTTGCCTTTTATATAGAAATGTATTAAACACAAACTGTCTTGAAATGATTTGGTAAGAGGACTTAAGTGTTTAATACATATTCATGCGCCATAATAGCAGCTTATTATGAATTGATGTTCCTTATTTGTGTCCCAGAGCATGCAGGGATTCCCCAAATATTCGCTAAATAATTCCCTGAGGCTGTGACGGCTGAAGAACTCCCCTTCTTGTCCCTTATACACTGGACCTTTGTAACACATTTTATTGAACATGTCTTATGAATTTAGGGCTGCAAGATTCATCACTATCGAATCACAATTTCAAAGTATGAAATTAGAAAATCGCCAAAGCTGCAATTTTTGAAGCGCCATAATTTCCTCCACAAACAACAAAAAGTCTCATTCTGCATAAAAACACTAACCCTGTAGTTTAGATGTGTACAATTTTGCATGTGACTCTTTTCTTAGTTCATAGGCCAGTTTTCCTGTCAACTACATCTGATAAGGCTTAGTGAATCCCCGCAGTTCTCCATTCCACTGTCACTCTACAGTAGCATCGACTTTTGTGACAGGTGTCTGGCCTACTGACCTGCTTTGGTTACTAATTCAACATGTGCGGCACAAGAGTTGCAAGGCACCTTCACCTATTTTTACTCTTCATTTCTCAGATGTTTCCGCAGATCTTTCCTGCCTGTTGTCATATTCGTGCGCAAGTGCATATAAAAGGTTCTCGTTTTTGTTTTCTCTTTCTGGGATAGTCCCTGTGGTAAATATAATAGTTCAATGTATTTCAAAAATATAATCCCTCTATCTATGTCATCAATGTGCGACACAATGTACTCATGACATACACAATTTTCACAGTCTTTCTTGTCATTTAACAAAATATAGGTATTATCAGGCATTATTATTTGTCAGATCAGGACTGTTGTGTAATTTATATGTGTTTTGTCCTTTGTTTAAAATATGGTTGCTAGGTTACAGTTGTGGAATTACCTCTACACTATGTCACATCTGCTGCACATTTCAAACCTGGAAGTAACAATTTTAAATTTCACCAAAATAGTCAGAAAGAAAAAGAAATAGGCAAAATCTTAATTATAATCATGCTCCCTACATTTGAGTGAAACATGTAGTCTAATTGGTGTACTGGAGTTCTGCATCCTCTGTTCTCATACCAACTATATTCAAGTCCTCGATCTATACATTCTCTAGACTTCCTGGAGCTCTAATCTCAGGTTTGTTATCTCAATGTGCTCACTGCTTCTTCTATGCCCAAACCAGCTCAATCGCTTCTCCCTGACTTCGGGTGCACATTCCACAAATCAAAACTGGGACCAAAACATGACTAAACATGAAACTAAGCAGGACAAACCCAAGTCCACATCAGGACTAGAATGGTCTCAGTTTTGGACCAGAAGTGTGGGCGCACCCAAAACAACATCAAACGCAAACTCATCCTCTGATGCAATAACAGGCATTAAGGAGGCTTTTGGAGGAGACAATACAAAATGATTAAATTTAAATCCAATATGAAAGAATTACTCCTTTTATACTTCAAAATAACCACAATGTGAGCAGACTTTAGAAGTGAAGATATGTTTCTATTCATCTGCATTTGCTTCAGTAGTTAGCAGACCCAAAAATGACTGTCCCAAATCTGATTTTTTTTTTTAGGATAGAAGCTGGATATGGTACACCCTGCTTGTTTTGCACAGACGCCAATGGTTCTGTTGCCAAACCAACCAACTGCACAATTAATAAAAGTGATGCTCCTGACCAGCACATCCAAACTTGAACAACCCTGCTATTGTATTACTGTTTAACTCTTCAAATTGGAAAAGAACCGCTGTTTGATGGACACTCTTGTGGCACGCTAAATTCAAACTTTGGTCCAAGTTTGCAATGAGTCATTTTACACACTGCCCCAATAAAACGCCTATAAAAATCCCCCTATTTCAGACTTGTATGTGCATTAATTGAACGTCCATATTGTCGGCAAAATGGAAAACACACTCCCATCGAGCTTGTTTGCTTGTGTTAGATAGTCGGCTTGGATTAGGGCTAAATTGCGGCACTGTGCAGTGAAGTCATAGTGGGGAATGCAGGGGGAATTTGGAAAGAAAGAACTGCTCCCAAATAAATGTGATATGAGATCTATGTTATTGAACGGTGGTTGGATTTTTAAGAGCGAAAATGCGTTGAGGAAACCACAATCTGGATTCAAGTACAAGAGCTGTTGATTTATGATAAGAAGAAGTCACGAAGAAGTTACAGCAGACATACAAAAGATTGACTGATGTGTTGAGAAACCTCTGTTCCAACAAAGTATGTTGGCCTGAGCCCTGCTCGTACTTTTAATGCGACAGAATGGTTGCAGTCGCCGCACCAGAGCTGCACTGGAGAGTGAGCCCTGCATTAGATTAGTGCAAATAAAGATCATCTCTTTAAAGTAAAATTCTCTATTGCAAATGAGTTTCAATAACCTTTCCAGCATGATGGATTCTCACAATTTGTAGCAGTTCACAAACTCTTTGTTGTCAGGCCCAAACAAACCAAAGCAAACATGGAGGCGCAGGCGGATGTACTTTGACCAATTTTTGCGAAAATACAGACAATTTTGTTTTTCAAACAGTGCGCAAAGAGGTGATTTGTGCTTTTATGGGCGGAAAAGATATCTGTGCTGTTCCCACACAATTTAGATTTTTATTCTTCTTTCATTGTTGTGATGCTTCAACCAATCAGGTTTTAATAAAAATATATCAATACTTGCCCTATTAGATATCAGATCAAAACAAAATCACTGGTTTGCCCATCACATCTCCAAATGAAGCCTGTTTTTGTAAGAAAGTAACACTGTAAACTAGAATTCTTTTGCAACCAAATAAAACATTTTATCCATGTAAAACTTGAATCGGTTTTGCTAAACTAGACTACCGCTATATTTGAAATAATAATCATAATAATAATAATCATAATTAAGATACTGTATTGTATTGTGTGGTGAAATTTGCCAGACCTTTTTTATGCAGTGCTACACTTGAGCCAGAAGAAAGACTGTATATGAGCTCATCTGCAGATCTCTCAACAAAAAAAAAGCAAAATGTCACAATTATGTCAATGGTGCATAAGGGAATAGTACTTTTTAAATGTTACTGCACAGAACAAAGGGCCACACATAGTAACTTGTTCTTGCAATGATCTCATTTGATCTTTTGTTAAACCCTTTTCTGTTGTGTTTTACTTTGTGCTTGTTGTTTCATGCACCCCCCCCCCCAGTTACCCCCCCCCCATTACAAACATCCATGACATTCAGCCTGTTAGATTGTCTTACATGCAATATCCTCCATCTCCAAAGATTTATTGCCCGCTGCAGGCTGTACAGAGCTTCAAAAACTGCCCCTCGATTGTAAATTTTGACTTTCGTTTCAGCTTGGAGATGTTCAGAAGACGTAGGAATGCACTCGCGGAGGACTGGCGGAGTGGAATTTTGTTGGGAATTTCCCGCGGCGTGTGAGTGTGTGAGCACATGTGAACAATGTACCGCCTCTTTTGTTTCTTCAAAAGTACAAACAAGTGAATCAGGTAGTGGTTACAAGGAAGGGAGGTAAACAATGGCAATTCTTATGCAAATTTTATTTATATTAATAGCAGGAAACATGGTGTACAGATTTAATGTGCCAAGTAGTGTCACGAGTTTGCTTAGTCATTCACTCCTGTTTACTAAATAAAGGTATAAGCTATTTGGGGTGGAGATAATTGTAGTGCATTTAGAGAAGCATAAGAACGCAGACTGCTAATAATGGACTAAAGAATCAGCTGATGTCCAAGAGTGAGACGGGGCTGGCTCCAACAAGTCTAGCTAATGTTAGGACACTGTCTCAACAGCTTTACATTTTTCGGGATTGTATCTTGCGTTCTTGGCTTGTCAGATAAACCAACTACCGGTACATAAATCAATTATTAGATAGTATCAATGTTTGGTATGAAGTTTTGCTTTTAGACACATTCATATCATCGACTGAAGTATGTTTGGACAACTCCCAATTTAACCCATTTTCCTCACTGCATGGACACTGGAGTGGATTATGAAGCAAGGGTTTGTATCATTCATTTTAGCATCAAACAGTATGACTGGGGTGACGAGATTTTCAAACTTAAAAACTGAGACACGCCCGGGTTGTGGTGGGAGTAATAATTCAATTGCAATAACTGTGTGTAATTAAGTGCATTTTCATGCCCTCAGTGTCATTCTCACCTCTTTCACAGTTCACCTTGACTCAGTTTATAATGCATTCATATGCCCTTAATTTTCTCTATTTTGGCTAAAAAACAACAACAAATCCCCCTCTTTACTGTTGGCAGGTCTCAAAGTGGTCACAAACAGGGACAACTGGGACATGTCAAGTTTAGAAATGGGACAAGTCAATGCTTTTGGAAACATCTGTTGGGACATGGAACACAGGCCTCAAAACTGGGACTGTCCCGGGTAAAAGGGGACGTCTAAGTATGGCGGTAATTTAGGCCAAAGTAAACACAGTATGGTTGTATATATATAATATGGTCATGAGTTAGTCAATATTTTATTTTTGCTTCACAACCCAACCAAAATTAGGTAAAGTCACAGATATTTAAGTATAGCACATATTTTGACATTTGGTCTTAATACTACCAGCAATTCCAAACACTCTGCAATGGCTCCAATGCAGTCTCAATGGGAGGGTTTGCGTTAGCCTCCAAACATCACAAACTACGAAGAACCAGGTCTGTTCCGGCGACTTAGAACCTCGTTAGAAAACATTAGCACGCGTAGAAGCGTTTTGTGTAGATTGTTTCTGCAAGCGATTAGTGCCACAAATAGCATAGGCTACATGCTAAATGCCATTTCTGAGTTGTAACATGTACAATAATGCAACAGTATGACAAGGCTTTTTTTGGTTTTTGTTTTACCAAGCACCACAAATCCACAATGCTGAAATATGATAGTTAATTTACTTTGGCAAATATTAACAAATAAACAAGTTTTCGCTACTGAATCACTTCCAGCGAGCGTGCACAGATATTCTAAACACGTCACTCCTGGAAGGGTCTATACAGTTACTTTAAACTTACAATATCCATAGACTACAGGGTTGGATGCCAAAAACTGTAGTAGCATTTTGATTTCTATAAACCGCAGTTTGAAGTTTGGGTTACAATAATACAGTAGTGGGCAGATTTAAAATGCACATAAAAGATGTGGTGCAATTTCTCAGAACAGCCAGCTTTCTGCCCGTCATACTTAAACCCTCCTAAACTCTGATTCTTCAAATATCATTTTGCTCCATAAACCTATCTTTCAAGGCCTCGTGCGGGTGAGTAATAATAGAATAGTCAGCGTGCCGCTTGTTACAGCCATGACCTCCAGTAGCACTGCTCCTCCGCTGCTCTGTCTTCTGAAATCCCCCAAACTTTCCCTCGGCCAAGTCTCTCCTTCCAGACGGCGTGATAATGGTCTTCACAGGCCTCCCATCATGCACTGCACCGCGGATGTGCCACTTTACACCTAGCATGTGCGCGGCTAGATGTCTTTTCCAGTCGTTTCAGCAGACGGATGAGTTTGGACGGGAGGGAGGATGGGTGACGATTTCTAGGCGCAGATGTGGGCAGTAGCAGCAGCCCAGTGCACATCTGCAAGTGTTTGAACTTACTGGGGGAATTCCTGGCTTCAACTGTGCGTCTCCACTATTTTATTTTTTTCTTCCCCCTTGGTCCCCTTCAATCCAACTCGGGACAATGACAAGCTTGAGTGCCTTTCTCTCTGTTTTTGTCTATTGTTCCCTGCATGCGTGTTGTGAACCGCAGAGGAACAGATTCTACGGAATTACTTTTGGAGGACATTTGTGTTCAATAAGAAGAAGGCTGTGAACATTTAGCAAATACCATATTAACTTCTGAAAATGGTCATAATTAGGTGCAAAAAGCTTGAATAGAACCACCAGGGTGGGTCTACATCCAAATATAGGCAGAGTTTTAAAGTCCACTGTAGTATTTTCAGCATTTTTCTGTTTTAATAGTGAGAAATGAGTGATGCCTGTAGAGACACTTCCAGCAGTGACGTGTTGAGAATAGATGCGCACACAGTCTGGTACTGATGTAAACATTGTATCCCATTAATTTTAATGAAGCAGTAAAATACAACTATTACTTTTTTGTGTTGTTTATATGTTCTTTACATTTGCCAACGAGTATTAATACCAAATGTCGTGGCCTGCGCAATTCGTCCAACACGATGTGTTTATTTATTAAATATTACTATCATAGAATTTATGCTGATTTTGGCACCAATTGTTACATTAAAGGACACATATTATTTTTTAAATGGACTTTTTTGAGCCTTTAGTTATGACATTTTTCCGTCATCAAAACCATACCTTTAGTGGCATTTAACTTCATTCATGCTTATTTTATGAATCCTGGATAGAAAGTCCCCTCCCCTCCGAGTGTCAAAAACACATTTCCTCGATGTCTAATATTTATGACGTGGCTCTGAGTCCTTCTGCGCTATTATAAGTTCTGAAATCATCGCCAAACTCAAATGAAAATCACAAGCCCGACAACTATGTGGCTGCATTAGCATTTATTTGTCTCACTTATGTATTACCCTCTGTTGCCCGTATTTGGAGCCAAGAGGAATTATCTATTGTGGGAAAAGCCAGTGACAGCAAGTCTTTTTTTTGTTCAACTTGTTTTAGTTTTTGTTCTAAAACATGAGACGCTAAAGTAAAAGGTACTCAAGAGCATGTTTAAAGGCCAATAACAATGCGAATAATGCTGATAATAATGATATTTTTCCTTTAACAATCTACGCGGAACACTTTTACTCACTGCAATGTTTTCTACCAGCTCTGGTGTTACTCGCGTGTAGTGGAACGGTTGTCAGCAAAAAAAAGCCTTGATTTTTCATTGTTTTCCTCCATAATGTACTTTATACTCAGCAGTAGAAACATTGGCCTCTTCCACTCCATCCTCTTCAAATGGACTGTCCCATGTAGGGTACTGTTCTGCTTAGTTTTTCAGCTCATTGCTGATTTCTTTATACCTTCCAAAGTCTCAAATCCGATGTTTGTTCGATAAAAAATTCACCCCCCTCTTTCATGTGTCTGATATTGATGGGTGATACCACTGATTTTTGATTCGATACGATACCAAGTATGGGTTTTGTACTAAAATGCACTGAAACTCCACTATCAACAATTTGGTCATCATTATTTCCTTTAACCTCTGCTTGAACTAATATGAATAGTAAATATGTGTGCAGAAAACCTAAAATATGAAAAATGTATTTCAAAAATATATACAAAAAGCATAAAAAAACCCTGATTTTTTTTGGAGAAATGTATCGATACTTTCCAATACCTATCAATATTTGGTCTCCGCCCATCACTATTGTCTGTGTCAGTTCTCTCCATGGAAACGAGTGGCACACTTGACTTTACAAAAACACCTATCATTGAGTACATGTAGGATATGTTTAATGCCAAGCTGTGGAACATTCAAGGATATAATATGTAATAACATTTCCATGGAGACCGTCCATCGGAAAAGTTGCACCTTGAGCATGTTTTCAGTCTTTCAGGACCTTGTGCCTTTGTTCCATTCTTTCTCTGTTTGTTGCTGCTCTCATGCCTCTTGTGCCAGTGTGTCATGAACCTTTGACAAAAACGCTGCTCCGACTGTGACTTCAGACGTCACAGGGCCCTTTTTGTGGAGGACATTTAAGGAGAAGATGAAAGGGTGGGTTACGTGTGAGACATAACAAGCACTCAGCCACCAGACTCTATTTAGTAATGCGGGATTCAAACTTACCTCAGGATGACAAAGGAAACATGCAAATATCTCCCTCCACAGGCTTACACTCGCCTAAATAGCTCGCCAAAATGTAAATAGCAATTTAAGATGGTCTGTGCTGGTAAGTTGGTTAAATTTGCACAAATGGATAAAAATACATTGTTTGGTTGTTGCGTGGGCTGCCGCAGGACGAGGGGAGAAGGGAGTTTCCTGCAGGATGTAGGGAGTTTTCCTTTTATTAGGAGTTCAAGATTCTGGAGTCTGTTTTGAGCTCAATGTATTCATATTATGTAGATATTTTATTCTATTATGCCTGAAATATTATGACTAAATACTGATAATAAATTGTTTTTTTAATTGTGAAAAAAAAGAAGTAATAGTAGTAATAATTATGACAAAAAAATAGCAATAATTACTATTTGCAGAAGTACAGGTTTTAGCTCAAAAACAACCCCATTATTAAATCAAAATGAGACAAGAACAACATATACCATAATGTGATCTCTAATTAGAACTACTGTAAATTCTATTAAACCTGTCTGTTTGGCATATAGTTTTAAATGATTGTAGGTACAAAGTAAATCATTGTTTGATTAGTCAAGAAAAAAGAAAGAAAAAATAAATAAAATAGCTTGCCAAGTTTTTAAAGACTCTCTTTTCTTTTCTATAATTAGAATTATAATCATCATCATTATTATTATTATTTATATTAACGTCTATGTAGCCCTAAATGACACAGTGCTTTGTCAATAAATGTTTTCAGAGTGATTTAAAATGAGTACAGTTAGCAGAGCAATTAACAATTTAAAACGGAATATATATTTTGAATGGTGATGTACACAAAGCTGAAACATCATGAACAGGTTAAAAACATTTATTTCTTAATGTAAGGTCACAATGGTCAACCGCATAAATACACATACAGTAAAACAAGCAATGCATAGCAGGATTAGTAGAACCAGATGGACATTTTTAAAGTCGCCATATGTTTATTCAGTGGAAAGGGGCCATCCATATTTATAGAGCTGTAGTAGCGTGTAGAAGAAATTCTTGGTCAACTAAGTGAAAAGGCAGATTAAACTGTCCAGTCACTCCCAAAACTGCTGCTCTTTGCTCTTTGTTGTTGTCCATATAAATCCTAATAAGTCTGATTTATAGACAGTGGCAGTCCCAATGCTTGACAGATGCAAATTACTCCAGATATGTTAAAATAAGTAACATTAAATTAAATGACAGTAATGATAGTGATATTTCATTATATAGGCAACAACTAATCACGATGAATGCAAGGAAATCAGGCAGTTGGGGACAGAATCCAACAAAAAGAAAGCTCAGACGCAGAAAGGATGAAGGTAACAACTTGAAATAACGGAAAATTAAAATAAATGGGACAGTGAGACGTGTACGGGACAGCGGAGAGACAGGGAGGCAATGTGCGTCATGGGAGATCCCCTATGGTCCAAAACTAGAACCTAAGCCAGCCTTAACTACAGCTTTATTTAAAAGTATATGGCCAGCCAACATTTAAGCATGGTCTTATTGTTCTGAGCATGTTAAATGGTCTTATTAAAGTTTTTTTTGTAGGCTACTTATTGCATCAAACTAGAGCACATCTACCACAACACTGATTTAAATAGCTTACTAATAGAAATGGGATTTTCTCTGCACAATTATTTAAACCTATTGATACAGCATGGAACTTTGAGAGGCTTCGACATGTCTGTGCAGCGCATTACAAAGGCAATGCTTTTAAAAAATTTATTGTATGACCTTTTTTTACAATACAGTATTACTCAAACATATATGAATCAATCAAAATACAACTAAGTTAACTAATGATAAGGAAAACACCCAGCTCAATTTGAACTTTATTTAACCTTACAACCTTTATTTAACCTTACAACACCCAAGTTACAAGTTCAATTTTAAAGATGAAATACAAAGCACGCAAAAAGGAAATAAACGAATGAAATTGAAAAGCGTTTGGTCACTAACAGGAAGGAGCGGGGACACCGTGTTTATGTGTGCTGTTCTTTTATTTTTCCCTGGTACAAGGAAATGTCCCTGCTGAAGGTATAGTACACCGTGTGCCAGATACAGGCATCGCCACACCTTTTCTTTTGTCATTGACACCAAATTTACGAGGGAGTTTTAAATTGCACTTTTTGAGAAATAACACAGTGGCACAACAGTATTTGCTGATCAAAATGCTTTGTGAACCAGTGTCATTTTTATTCTAAACATAAAAGAAGAAAGATTGAGTCCATTCAAGAATATATTACATCACAATCAGACTGGACCCAACCTGTGTTATCTGGTGCTTTTGTTGACTGTAAAAACATGCTTAACTGCGTGTCACATTAATTAATTGTAGTATTAGTCTTGTTATATAACTAAAATCAAACTGCTCCCTCCCAGAACACAATACTGAATACACTGAAGTACATTTTCATAACATGTGTGTTTCTTGACCAAGAAAACTCTGATCAGTGAATGAACAAACGAAGAGGACAGAATGACCCCATGGCGACTATTTAAGACTTTTTTAACCATAACAGTGCTGCCATATTATCAGCTTTTTCCACACTTAATTGAGCTTGTTTTTACTGCAAACACTCCTGTTCATGTGGCATCCACTAATTATGTGCAATACTGTATCTAACGTCACTTATCTCTGGTACAATTCACTGAAGTTACTTTACCTGCACATTTATTCTTGTCCATTCGCTGCGCTGTACATAATCACAGCCTGAACATAACTGTACATAATATAATAAGACCCTTAAGTCACTTTACTTTCTATTCATTCTGTCCATATGCTGCGCAGTACACAACCTGTACAGTCTGTGTTATAGTAGATTTAAGTCTATTTTTAAAGTTGATTTTATTGCATGTTTCTATTCTCCTGCTTTTCTTGAATTGTGCTATAACACTTGGATTTGACCGCTGTGGGACAAATAAAGGTTCTCTTCTATTATTTATGCATGTCCTGCATTTGAGGCTTTGGTGCTGATTTTATATTGTTTGCAATGGACAAAATACAAAATGTTGATCTGCAAATTTGACCGTTTAGATTAGATTTTTAAGTACACAAACAATGTTTTTCTTGTTCTTACATGCTGGAGCTAAATGCCACATTTTTGTGCAATTGTGCAATATTTAGCTCAATTGTAAACAGTGTAAATACGTAATTATGTGAGGTATTAAGTTTTTATAAGCAAAGCAAAATATATGTTTTTTTTTTCACAAGGGGTTTTGGCTGTCAAAAGGAAATTTGTTTTTCATTTATTCTTTCTTGCTGATATTTAGCTTTTAATTTGTTGTAATTTTATTTTTATTTTTTTAACTTATTTACTAAGAATGTCCCCCAGAGGATGAAAAGATAATACTTCTGTATCTGATTATGAAGCCAATTTCTATTTGTTACACTTGTTTCCCTTTAGTTATCCGACCGGTCCGTCCTATTCAGTTGTTCTGTGCTCCAGACATTCATGGCTGGTGTAGCGTGTCATTGTTTTGACGGCACATGAAAAGCTTGTTTAATGGCCTGTGTAAAGTGCTGTGTGGCTTTTGTACGCTGAGCAGGTGATTCCGCCCCATTGTTTTGGAGGCCTCAGAGACTTCAGCTCTCTGACAGGACACTCCCCGAAGAATCTCTCATCCTCGATTCCACCTTTGCTACTGCTCTTCCTCTTTGTGGACTGTGTGTGAATGGGTCCACCCAGGTTGGTCATGTTCTCTGCAGAAGGCCTTGGGTGTGATAAAAATACTATTTTTACTTGTATGCAAGTGTATTGGATAAATGAAATGAAAGATTCAGAACCAACAGCAGAACGTACTTACATATATCAAAATAAATCAATCAAAATGTATTTATAGAACACAATTGGTGCAAAATGCAAGTCAAAGTCCTTTACGGACATTGGAAATCACTTTTAAATCACAATACAAAGCATTAAAATCACAATACTGTCTCACTGTCATGTTTCATTTATTTGATCGACACAACATTTTGTTGCATTTCAAAACCTTAGTTGTCGTGAAATTAATACAAGTGTCAGTAGAGGGCGCTAAGGATGTAAGTGCATTTAAATGTGAAGTAGTTTGCCTGAAGTTACAATGGCAGCTAGCCTCATGTGTGGACTTTAAAAACACGGAGGAGCCTCACGGATTACAACATGCACACCTATTCTGACATGTTCTTGTGTTTCTCTAATTATTACTTTGTTTGGTGGGTCAGTGCCTGGGGTAAAGCGTTACTGTAGTGAAGTATAAAATTACAGAGAGTAGTGCCAATTTAAACACCACTGACACAAAATAAAGATGTTATCTATTATTATATGCTATTGTGTATAGGTATATGTATTGTGTGTATAGGTATTTTGGACCTTGTTTACAATAAGCCACATCTGCTGCTCACATCCAAACAGGAAGTCGTATTAGAAAACGTCAAACTGGGGAAGAATTGGCAAACGTTTCAGTAAAATCTCTGTGTCTGTGTGTGTTACCTGCGCCTGACATAATAATGCCTCATAATTCTGCAGATTACCAAAGCCTTCGCAATGGAGAAGTGAAGTGTTTACGCTGTGTTGCAGATTTACATTATGCAAGCGTTCAGAGAAGTCAAGACGGAATTAAACTGTGACCTTTGTGCGCGGACAAAAGGGGAAATGCGATTTGCTTTAGGGTTTAACATCCTTTGTAACATGTCGAAGAATATACATAGTGATGTGTTTTCATTAATCAGAGCCAATTTAGTGCCATTGTTTTCTCAGGCTTTTCCAGTGACGTGAGGTTTTTTTTAAGGATTTTTGTTTTTCACTGAAGTTTGGAGAAGACCAGGGCTGTCCAAACTGTGGACTAAGGGAAAAAATGCTGCCCTCAGACCAATTTGTATGGCCCACAGCTAAATATTGTTGGTGGACTGTATTGACAAAAAGGAATACCTGAATTTTTTGGTTTAATTTCAATAACGATATTTAGATTTGAGTATTTTCACAATGTGCTAAATGTGCCCGTGAATGTCTTAAGGTTAAAGTGTCACGCAAAATATGAAAAAAACATAAAATTAGCCATGAAAGTGCAGAAATATCACTTAGGTCTATTGGTTGGGAGATTGCACTAGACATTTTTGTCTCTTTTTGAGGTAATTTTTGTCAGTTTTATTTGCAGACAAAGTACTCGATATTCGGATTAGCGTATCTCCAAAAACAACAGTTACAGTATATCTCCTGAGTTGGAAAGTAACTTATTACAAATACTCATGTTACTGTAATTGTGTAAATTTTTAGAGTAATTAAAGCCGATTTTCAAACCAGTATCTGTACTTGCAATTGAGCATTTTCACGGCTGTATCTGCTCTGCAGTGCTCCGACAAACACTCAAAACAGCATTGCATCCAAAATGCTCTTGAGCAATTTTTTTTCTCTTTACTACTGTTTACTTTTACTTATGTAAAATCTTGGCAGAAGTACTTGTACTTGTAATTGTGTACAAATGTTCAATACTCTTTCCACCTCTGTATATCTCTGGTCTAAACTCACAGCTCAAACAGATGCTTGTGCCACATCCTTTACCAACTGATATTGACTCTCACTGACTGATTGTAAAAATAAATGATCTACTCTATAGTGTGAAAAAAGTTGTCTGTTTAGCGTGTGAGGCCAGAATGACAACACTTTGGAGAAGTTTCCGTCAGATCAAGGCCAAGAGTAGCCGGAGACAGTGCAACAAATATACTGTACATACATTTGACTTTGGATTTGAAGAAGTAGAAATTGAAATACAAAAACAACAAACTTTTGGATGTTGTGGGGGGCGTTACATCCCCTGCTCTTGACTGACAGCCTCCGTGGGCCTTTCCGTTCCGAGGAAAGTACCTAAAGACACCAGTGCAGCTCGCTGTCCGTCAAAGCGCCAGCCTCCACCCAGACGTATTATTGTACGGGGGATGTTTCACTATACACTCTTTCCTCTTTGACCACTTGTTACATAAGCCACGTCTCCACCCTGCAAAATGCCACACACTGACCACTGCACAAAGTTAAACCTAATATATTACCATTTGAAGTTGAAAGAGGAGGCATAAAACTAACCATGGGGCTTTTCAGAGACTTGCAGATGTTAAAGACTCCACATGACAATAGTATACAGATAGTTTGATTGCAAAATGACTCATGCAGCAGATAAGTACTCAAGTCATGAAAGCAGCCTCACTTATGTTACACCACACAATATGTTAGGGTTGTCAAAAGTATAAAAAAATCTGAAACCAATCAATACAAAAACTAGTAGATACTCGTCTGAACAAGTATCAATACAAAAAAAAATAAAAATTGACCTTTCCGTGAACTAGTGAAGACCACGTAGTATGAAGAAAGCACTGTTATTTAGTGTTTAGAATTTTATTTTTATGATAATTGTGATGCCAAAATTGGTATTGAGTATCGAGTCTTTTCTTACTACTTAACTTTACTCTTTTTAGAAGCAAATCTTTTTGTCCAGGGTGCCCTTGTCGCTCACCTGTGGGACAATAACGCTGATGTTGGATTCTTTTCAGAATAACAACAGATACAATACAAATATTGTAGTACTCATTTGTGTTACTTACCGGTAAATAAAAGTACAGACACTGGAGCAGAAAATGACTAAAGTGAAAGTAAAAGTATAAAACAAAAAAAGTCTACTTTAGTAAAAATATTGATTTACTGTTTAAAAATGTACTTTAAGAGTACAAAAGTATTTTAGATTTTGAGAACTAAAAAAGCGTCAAAAGTAGTGATCTGGATAGAAAATGGTGCTGTTTTTTTTTTAACTGAATTTATTTATCAATATTTGTTCTTGCTGTTTTTGTTGTTTATATATCTTTGAACGTCGACTCAAACCATGAATGTGCAAAAATATAATATAATATGATATGAAAAAAGTAAAAAGTGTTCACTGTAAAAATTACTTAAGTAAACTACATATAACATTCTACAGTATTTTTGCTTTTGTACTTTGTTACTTTCCACCACTATTATGTAGGTAATTTAGAAAAATCAACGCTTAGAAATATTTTATGTTTTAATTGTATTTTCAATATTACACAATTTCTAACTTCTATTTTACAAAATGAACCTTTTATTAAAAAAAGGGAAAAACTCATATAAAACATATTTTTTTAGTTTAGGAATGAATTCTATTTCATATTTTGGACGAATGTTGACGTTGCAGATGTCCTAACCTCCAGGCCACGACAAGAACTACACCAAACAACAAATACCTAGTTAAACTAACCAGTTCCACAGACAGTCTGGACGAGGCGTGTACGTCTGCAGAGTCGGTGCTGTACAGTGCATGTGTTTGATCAGGATATGTAGGACGTGTTGTAGACGAGGAGGACGAGGTCACAGGGACACTCACACAAAATAACAACACCACAGGGTGACAACATGAGGCCGTGACACAGATCAGGACCATGTGACTGTGCTATAAGTGGCCTATCATTACTATTAGCAGCACTTAACATCATTCCAGTGGTTAAACTAATTGCTATAACTATTTTAGAACCTGACATTCAAGATATTCAAAAGCACATTTGTTGGGTGTATCACCACCACAAATATTGCCATTATTCGTCATACAGGTCATTGAGGTTATGGGTCTTAAATTCATACTGGGTTCAAGAAAGTTGCATGTGTTTGATGATATTTGAAAGCTTTGACATTACAAGATGAACAGCAAAACTTCACACTACCAAACAGCTTTCACTCATGCATTTGCTTCTCTACATTCAAAAACATGCTGATTTTAATTCTCTGCACATACATAAAATGGTCAGGGTTCAGAGGTCAAACGTCTGTGTTGCCATGGCACCTGTAGCAGTTTAACAGGAAATGCAGTGCCAGGGACTTTCCAGGACCCAGTGCGAGTCGATTAGTCCGGTTTTGTTTTTGACAGTCATATGTGTGTGCTCTGGGTGTGTGTGTGTGTGTGTGTGTGTGGGTGTGTGTGTGTGTGTGTGCGTGTGTGTGTGGAGACGGGTGTGTTACAGGCTGCTATGTGCCCACAGACACTGGGTGTGAGAGCTGCACTGCTGGGCCTCTGCAGAGTGACTGTTGAGTGAATAAGGATTAGTGTAATAATGCATGCTAATGCATTCCACCCAAAACAACTTTTGGAATGCATTGACCACTTTTAAAGGTGCACCATGTTAGTTTTGTTGTGGAGCATGTGCAATCTGTTTGTGTCCTTGGAGGTGCTGTAGGCTCAGGATTGTGTCATCATGCACGCCTCAGACTTTTCACTTAGCCTAATGCAGATTTCAAGATGCTAAATACTAAACTAAGCATTAATTCAAAGTATTCTTGCATTACTGTAAATTGTGACCCAGCAGCTTATCGGGTTGTTCCACCACTCTTTTGTTCACTTTTTATTATTGTTTTGGCTAATGTGCATCTATGGACGTTTTGCATGTCTGGTACACGAGCTGCTTCAAACATGGTGGATTTTGTTCAGCCTGGAATGTCCAACAACGTGATATTACATTTACGTCGATGTGTTCAATGTGGGTTGTTGGTGTTGTTGTTTCTGCTCAAAGTATGCATTCTTATTGTGGGGTCACCGCTCCACAGATCTGACCTGCAAATTGGCCTGATAGAATTTGCATGTTGTATTGGGGATGTTACAATGCGAAAGGGTGCACATTGTCATACTTTTGTGATAGAAATGTTCCAGTCTAGATGGTGTAGAATGAAGAAGCCCTGACAGTAGTGTATATGTAAAACATTAAGAATGCAACTACATCTATATTTTGAAGTGTATTTTTAGGTTTGTTTCAAAGTTGTTTCTATGCCAACAACCATAGAAGTCACCTTGTACGTTGTTAGCAGCAGTGAACGTTGACGTTGGAGACACCCTGGTTTACCAAAGGTGCCAACCACAAACACAAGGGGGTGTTTGGACTGCTTTAAATAGAAGAATACAAGCTGCTTCTAAACTAGTGTCAGGTCGGCTTGCCTCTTTGTAAAGGGCAACACAAAAATAATACCCAACACAGTAAATAGAGCAAGTGAGTCCTCACGAGGAAACAGGGGTCACCAGTGGCCCTCAGCCGAGTTTTTGTGAAACGTCAGGCTTTCTACTAAACGAACCAGCACTGGAAGTATTAACTGACCGGAAATATCACCAGGAGCTTGAAAGAAAACATAGAAAGATTTGAAACTTAATATTAACACTTAATAAAAGTTGCAGAGACCGATCAGTCCCATTAGAACGTGTTGCCTCCGCTAGCTTAACATTACCAAGTACAATAAATGCTTATGCGACATTAGAAAAAAATAACATAAACAATTTAAAATGTCCCGTTTTGAGTTTTCTACCGTGTTACTTACGTCAAACAACATAGTGACTGGGGTTAGGTTTTGTTGCATTCACACAGTGGTGGATGAAGTACTCCCTTTTGTTATTTAAGTAAAAGCACAGATACTGAAAGTTAAAGTATCACATTATAAAAATACTTAATTCAAAGCATTAATGTAAAAAGTAACATAATTCTTTTTGATTTTGACAACTATTATAGCATCAAACTGTAATCTTGATTAGGCGTGTTCCAAAATATTTAAATATTGTGATACTGAATATGATGATACAGTATTGATATATTGCCATGAGTCATTTTTGGTATATTTTTCCCAAATCATTTCGTGACCGCATTACAATTTTGTTAAAGAAAGGAAACAATGTTTACGCAAAACATTTTACATTTTGTCTGTTTTGATTATTAAAACGGATGCATTGCATTTTGAGGTTGTGCAGGTCGTGGTTTGACAATGAAAAACATTGTTGAAATGTAGAAAAATAGTTATATATCGTAGAATATCTGGAACAATATATCGATTATTGCATATTTCACAAAATCGTGATATTATCATGTCGTGAGCCGTGTATCACATCGTGAGGGACCCTGTGATTCCCAGCCCTAATCTTGATTAATAATTCTGTTGATTTTCGGTCATTACAGGAAAATGTCCAGGTTATTTTCCTCTATTTAGCTTATTTTTTGTCTGATCAAAGATAACTTTAAAAAAAAAGTGTGTCCATAAACATACTAAAAAATAAAACCACAACCATTTCAGCAGGTCTAATATCTTAAGAAAACATACTTTTACTTTTCAGTTCAGATAAAAAATGTAGTGGAGTAGAAGTAAAAAGTATTTACTGTAAAATGTACTGAAGTAAAGTGCAGATACCTAAAAGATTTTACTTAAATACTGTACTTTTACTTCACATTGTATTGCGTAATCATGTATTCTGTCATTCTAAAACAACAATATTGCATAATTTACAACAACCCCAAAGTATTTTTCTTAGCTTTTTTCTACTTATGCTAAACCTCAAAAACAGCTTGATTTTCCCGGTCTTGGTAAACGTCTCCTCATGTCTTATCTCATCAGTCGATACCAGGATTTAGGGGATGTTTTCGGTCTCGTGCTCATATAAAATGTCACCAAAGTCCAAACTGAAAATCTTTCGCCTCAAACCCAAACTTTAAACAATAGTGTGCGAGAGAAATATTACCGAAACGGGAATGAAAGTCCCTGATGCAACCCTGAAAATATTACAGCCCCCCGGAGCAGGCAAAAACGAAGAATGGATAGCAGCCCCCCGGTGAGGTAAGCCACACTTTAGAATATCCAGTTCAACCCCAAAGCGACCTAAACCAGGGCCAACACAATAGATGTCAGTTTGGAGTGACAGAGGGGGGGCAGTGGAGGAGCTCATAGCCCACGGAGGAGGCACAGGACGCGGGGGAAGAGATGGAGAGCGGCTGGATGTTTTGGAAATCCCCTCCATCACACATCAAAGATACATATACTGCTGCTGCTACGCTCATCAGGCAAGAGGCCCCACTGTCCGCCTGCTGCTCGGGTAATGCGCGCTTGTCTCCGCTCTGCAAATAACAAAAGACGAATGGACTCAA
The DNA here is from genome assembly GCA_015082035.1 of Chaenogobius annularis. Taxonomy (NCBI): domain Eukaryota; kingdom Metazoa; phylum Chordata; class Actinopteri; order Gobiiformes; family Gobiidae; genus Chaenogobius; species Chaenogobius annularis. The sequence continues at coordinate 118,378 of BJKM01000143.1, forward strand.
CATTAAACATTACTAAGCTACTACTATATCATCCAATACATTTCCTTCGCCTTGTTCTGGATAAGGGTGATCTAAAGGTGAATGAATGCCAAATAGATGCATTTCATGCCATACAATGGAACATAGGAAAAGCAACAGTATCTCATGGAGGCAAGGCAGATGCTGGAACTTGACAAGAAAAGTTACATACTGCCCCTTTAACTTGTCTGACACATTAAGTTAACAGCTCCAAATATTTTGTCTGTGTGCGCCTGTGGTTTTGTGTGTCACATGTAAGATAAACAATGAGTGAAATAAAAATATAACTGGTGAAGTCTAATATACACAATATACTCACTATGTACTAACATGGGACATTTGATGTTGACATAACGTCCTACTCTTAAGGGTGACTTCAGAGGATTTGTCTGTTTTTATTAAACCCAATCAGACAGGAAATGACTGGGATGGACGGAAACTAAGAACAGCTCTGGGTGGGAACCAACTGATTTATTTGGGGTCCCTACATTTATCTATTTGTCTATAAGTTTAAATATCTTTAATCGATTGTCATAACATACAGGTGTCAAACAGCAGATGAAGCCAACAGAGGGCGCAATGTTATTTGAAACATGCCATGTTTGTTGATGATAAAATGTGCATGTGCTCATCAACAGCTTCTATCAAAAACACATTTGGCAAGTTCAAATTTAGTTTAGTCTTAATTACTTCATGGCCAGTTTGAGTCAAATCATAAGTGATTTATTTTAAAAATTTTTATTCCTATGTGAATTTTGCTTATATTTATAGTTTCCATGACAAATTTTAACACTGTGTAAGTTTAATTTTATTCATGGGGATGTTGTTTTGGCTGAAATGATCAACAAAATGCCACTAGACTCCACTTTTTGGTAACAAAAACAGATGTAAATATATGATACTGTGGAACATTAGGCAAAGCGATAACATTTTCATGAGACAAGCAGGTGTCGGACAATCCACTATAAAACTTTCACAGTGCTCTTTTTAATGCTTTCCAGATTCAACAAAGTATTCCTAATAATTTGTGAGTAACGCAGTGTAGCTGTGCCAGAGTATTTGTCAATCACGTGTGGACATTTCTTTTTCTCCTACTACCAAATATGGACTCCCCTCGTCTCACCCCTAAAAAGTCTTCAGCCCACAGGAATGTCAGGTATGCCCCGCGTTGCACCAGTCCCACACGGGGTTACGACATCCTCCAAACAACCTACAGAGAGTTTAGGACGACGCATATGGCACACACCCACGACCGAGCTCACAAAGAGTCAACAGGAGTCTCAAGGAAGCCCATTGTAAATCCCGGGTTTCCCCCCAATGACTGGTTTATTTCTCATATCCACAAGGAAGCAGTTTCCTTTCAGCTGTGCAAACTATCAAACCTGATTTTTTAGTCTAGTCTAGTTCTAAATGAAGATTAAATAAAGATTTTTTTTCAGTACGAATCTGGTCTTCAATTTAACCTTATAACATTTGTTTTGGGGTTTTTATTTTGTCCTTTTCTATGTAATTATAGTGTGGACATGGTATAAAACATAAGGCCTCTTTGTACTTGAATAACCCCATCCAAGGACAGTAGATTTTGTATGTGCTCCCCCTACTGGCCATATGCTTGATAAAGTGCCTTTCTACTTCCATAAATGGGCTCATTTAAGTTCTTAATACTACACAACCACTTAGTCACACACTCATTCAAAAACCATACACCCACTGGTTGACTGGATTAAGGGTCTTGCCCAAGGACACTGCGTTGATTGGGGGTCAAACCACAGGCTTTCGTGTCAGTGGGCGAAGGCTGTACCAACTAAGCAGAGGTGGTAGAGTAGACAAGTACTTTAAAATAATATTACTCAACTAGAAGTAGTGCCCAAATCATTGAGGGTAAAAAAAAGTATTTAGAGAAACTACTTACCGAGTACTGAGTTTATTTTATTAATAAACTAATAAAACTAAGATAACAGGGCGTTTAATTTAGCTACATCAAAATGTATTTTTACTAAGCAATATAGAGTTACCATTTGGAGGTAAAGTGTATTTAAATTTCTTTCATGATTTAGGTTATCGCAATCGGACAGACAAAACAATAAGTCATGGGCCAAATCTAGCTATTTTCAAAGAGAAGACAAAAAAAAGTAGAAAAATGAAATCATATCTATTGGAATCATTTAATATCGTCAACATAAAGCTTTTGTCACTTGTAGACTTACTCACAGTGGAAAGAGTGACCAGAACTTTTACTCAAATAAGAGTACTGTTACTTCAGTGAAAATATGAAATGAAAACTATACTATGAAAAGTGCAATTTCTTCAAAAGTTACCGGTAAATATAACTGAATGAGTAGTGCAACTGCTGCCCAATTTAAGAGCATTTGCCATAATTACACATGAGTCAGAGTCTCTTTATGAAGGGGTGCAGGAGGCCTCTTGACTGAGCTTTATGGAATTTACTTTACCAATGTATGAGTCACATCGTTCTGTAGGACATTGTATTATGACATGTGACTCAAGCTGGGTGAAAAATTTATCACAATTATTTGTATTTATCTAATAAAAACTGCTTACCATGTGACTTTTCTGGACATAAAGCACAGACCTTTAATCATTACCATTTGAAATAAAACCAAAAAAAGGTCAAATGTCTTCCTGTGCCTCAAACCACATGCTCTTTTGCTGTTCACCTTTTGAGTAAAAAGACCTAAGAATATATCATGATGATTGGACACAGATGGATCAGACCGGTTCCCAGTGCGTGTTGGACTCCACCAGGGCTGCCCTTTGTCACTGGTTCTGTTCATTGTTTTTATGGACAGAATTTTTAGGCGCAATCAAGGGTCGGAGGGTGTCCGGTTTGGGGACCACAGGAGCCCATCTCTGTTTTCAGATGATGTTGTCTTGATGGCTTCATCAAAGTAGGACTGATGGAGAGGGGGAAGTCTGGGAGTCCCTGCTTAGACAGCTGTCTCCGTGATCCAGCCCCGGCAAGACACTTCAGCTGTGCCGCCGGGCACGGTGGCAGAGTGACTAGCACTCTCGCCTCACAGCAAGAAGGCCGCAGATTCGACCGGGCCTTTCTGTGTGGAGTTTCCATGTTTCTTCCCATGTCTGGGTGGGTTTTCTCCGTGTGCTCCAGTTTCCTCCATCAACTCAAAACATGCGTAACAGGTAAAATCCTACAGAAGCTGCAGTAGTCCTGACAGAGCCAGGCACATAGATATGGAGACGGGTCCCTGGGCGCTGCACGCAGGGATCACTGCTCCTGAGGAGATGCCCCAGCATAGAAGGATGGGTCAAATGCAGAGGACAAATTTCCCTATGGGGACAATAAAGTGTACCTTAACATAGTCTGGTGTGTGAGTGAGTATTGGCCATGTTTGGAGGAGCCGATGGTACAGATTGGCAGCCTTGCTTCCGTCAGACTGGCCCAGGGCAGCTGTGGCTTCAATAGTAGCTTGCTACACCAGGTGTGGAGTTAATGAATAATGCACTGTGAAGCATCTTTGAGTGGCCAGAAATTTGGCATTTGTAATGGCATGCACCAAGGCCTCCCGATAAGGAAATCATGTCCTTCCGGTGTTACCAATGGTAACTTGACCCTAGTGAATGAATTATTGTCTGTATGTCTCTGTGTTAACCCTGCCATGAGCTGGCCGCTGTCCAGGTTGTACCCCGCCTAAGGCCCAAGAGTCACTGGGATAGGCTCCAGTCACCCATGACCCCTAACGGGAACAAGCGGTAGAACATGAATGATTGAATCATGATTTTTGTTTACTCAAATTACATGCAAAATTACACGCAATTGAAATAAATAACTACAAATATCAATCCCAATCAAATTTGCACAGCTGTAAGTGAGGTAAAGGCTGTATTTGGTTTAGTTTAGTTTATTATTTATTTAGCAGGGACCATGAACAAACAAATTCATCTGACAGAAAGATAGTTCCTATTTGCACAATTCTAAGAGGTTCTATTACATCAGCTCATAGTGACATTAAACTTTTTTTTTTTAAAAAGCTCTAAAATTTAACAATTTTGTAGAACAACAGTTACATAGTTAACTGGACTGATACGGCCACAGTTGATTTTTTTCTTCTTTTTTTTTTTTTTTACAAAGGAAACTGTAGATCTTTAGTCTGTTAGGGAGCTGGTTCCAGTGTTTGCCTTTTCACAAGCTGCGAGTCTCTTTTGGGGATGACACTGTTTTTTGGGGCGGTGGATTGTCGTGGAATTTCTGTAAAGGAGTACCAAGAAATAAAGGGTTGAACAGAGTTTGTCTTTCTCAAAAGGTGGATGTTTATTTACTCGTGCCACAGTAAATTCACTTTCCCTGACAAAAGCAACTAACCCTCAACCCCAGAAACAATGACATCCCATCCTTTTAAAGGCACCCAGATAACAAGCTAATGTGGCCCACATCTGGCCAAGGTATGGCACTTGTGGCATTAATACGGCCCGAAGAAACAATTGTTAACCAGAAGTGGGCCTTATATGAGATTACCAATATGGCCCAAATTTGGCAAAAATACACAATGGGCCAACTATATGGCAAAGAAGGTGGGCTCTTCCATCATTGAGTGTTCTTTATTGACTTCAGAACCAGAGAACCGAGTATAAAATGAAAAAGTTCCCTAATATGGTCTCACAGCATTTGCCAATGTGCCAACATCTATTGCCAAACGACTTCTATACGCTAACAGTCACACTCAAACTACTACATCACATCTAGCCTATCTGCTCCTTCACAACAGCACACTATATTAGTAATCGTAACTGTAGTGGGTTATTGATATTTTTATCACTTTAAAATAATAAAAAAAAGGGTTTCTCGTGAATTGTTGCATTTTGTCTGGAGTTTTTTGATGAAAATTGTTGTTCTTATGACTGATGTTGTTCTTCTCTTTTTTTGTTTGGTTGCTTTTTGAAGCTTTGCTTTTGATTGATTTTTGATGAAAAGGCAGATACCTGCAAAATTGTCATAATTTGCCCTCAGCACTATATATAGTTTAAATAAAACAACACCAGAAACAGACAAACGTCACATATTCTACTATACAGCGATCATCACGTATATGGACAAAGATAGAAGGAGACAAGATTTAATGCATCGTGTGGGCACTATCCATTATTTGGTTTATCTTTTTGGTAAACCAGAGGTATCAGCCTAATATGGTCCACAGTGCAATGTGTGTGAAATATAGGCCCAGATTTTGTTAAGAATACATTATTGGCCACATATATATGAGCAAAAGAAATGTGGCACTTTCATTATTGGTTTCTTTTGGTAAACCAGCAGGTCAGGCCTAATATGGTCCACATGCAATGTGTGAAATATGGCCCAGAATTTGGGAAGATACATATGGGCCATCATATGGCAAAATGCGGAACTTCCATCAGTCTGTCTGTCTGTCCGACATATAATATTATATTGGTCCTAATGCAGAGAACTCGACCTGTGTAAAAATACAGCAATATTATGCCGATACAGCTATAAAATAGGTCCACATTTCATGCAGAATCAAACTAGGTTTACACCACATGGACACAACCATTGGTCATTATTCTGTTTACTTTCACACTTCACAATCTTTACTTTCCACCATCCCTAGAAATAAAGAAATAAGCACATTATTTGTTAAATCCCTTAATATACAGAGACTAAACTTCATAATCTTGGTCAATTTACATTCCATAGTTAGTTCTGATATGCAATTTAATATTAACATTATCTTTAAAGAAATAATAGATGTGTTTTTGAAATGAAAAAGCCCGGATGAACGGGCTGCGGCGGTCGCTACGTCACTACGTCAAGCGTCAGTATAGAAAGAGCACGAATTTTGAAAGACGTCACGGAAATCTTTGACTGCTGCGCTGTCCTTTCTCAGATTAAAAAAAAAATGTGGGTTTTTGGTAAGTCTATATATTTTTTTATTCACATCCGCAAAATATATTGTTGTCATTTAAATCCGTTTTGTATATTATGTTTTGTTCCATCAGGGTTTGAAGAGGGTTAGCTAGCTAGACTCAGCTAAACTCCTTGTATCGTTGCGTTTATGCCCATAAACACGGCATTTCCACCCTTTTAGTAAAAACTGCGCTTGGAGCGGGACGGGGGCTTCTGCGTCGTGATATAACATGAATGTATTTGGTAAATTCCATGCGTGTATAAAGTCGTAAATGGAGCCGGGTCCCTGTCCGCGGGTCCGGACAAGGTTTATGCTTCTCCATCAAATTCACGCAGACCTCCACGACGCACGACACGGCAGCCCTGAACCAGAAAGCAAGATTCGCAATTGGCCGCTGGGCGCGTGTGCGTCGGGGAGGTCTGCGTGGATTTGATGGAGAAGCACAAAACCGGCCTTTATTCGGAGCGTTCAGCCAGCTCCGAGTTCAGAGTCCGCATCTCCCATAAAGGTAGAGCAAGCCTCAGAGCCACCGTCCTGTCCAAGCCTGGGCAGAGCGCGCGAGTAGTGGTAAGCCTAAAGATAATGAGAATGAAAATGTCTTTTATCTAAAAATATCGGTCCACATACGAAATAAGACAATTTGTTAGACTTAAATTATAGCCAGTTGGGGGTTTGTCATTTAAATAATGCATAATTAGAACATAATATGATATATATTATAATATTTCTAATATAGTATTTTTTAAAATATTTACATTATACCTTTCTAAAGAAAATACATAAATGTATAATTCACTGGAGTTAAATATTAAACAAAAACTTTCTTTTTTAAAGCAAATTATCAAAAATAGCCCACTGGATCTGAAGCTCCCGCTAGCCGAAATTCACAGACCTACAGACAGAAGATGAGGAGACTCAGCCAAAGAAGAAACGAAAAAGGATGTGAGTATATCATAACTGAAGACAATATGAACGTTACCATAGTATTCACAATTGTCAAAGTCCACTTCTGTCTCTGATTATTGATGAATTACCATAGAGAAAACATACCAACTGGTTTATTGACGTTTTAATTACTAATGATTTGCAATTTACAATTGGCCCTGTGCATTGAATGGCTGTTACAAAGTTTATATTTAAATTTGCTAACAATAGCTAGGACTCAGTACTTACTGAGAAATTCATTTTTTATAATGTTTTCAACTGAGTTGGTCTGAAATGAATAAATACTAGGTCAGAGGTGAACATTGAGTTGGGGTGGGCTTCTCTGACAACATGGGAAAGACAAGTGAATTCTTCATCAAATAACACTTTTTGTATTTATGAAGAGACATGTTTGTGTCTCAATGCTAACGCTAAAGCACACATAAGCCATCATGCACAGGGCCAGTTGAAGTGAGTATAATCATTATATCATAATTTTTTATTTAATTATCTCTGTGATTACTTGGCCTATCCACATGAAGAAAAAATAACCTTGACAACAACTGGCACATAGTTCAACATCGGAGACAGGGAGGAGTCAAGGAGGAGTCAAGAAAGGAGTCAAGGAGGAGTCAAGGAGGAGTCAAGGAGGAGTCAGGAGAGTCAAGGAGGAGAGAGGAAGGAGAGTGGAGAAAGGTAGGAGAGAGGAGACAGGAGGAGACAGGGAGGAGAAAGGGAGGAGACAGGGAGGAGAGTGAGAGAAAGGAGACAGAGGAGACAGATAAGCTAGTCCAATGGAAGTTGCACAGTGCACTGTGCACAAAGCCTATTCTCACCCCTAGCTCAATTTTAAACTATGGGACTTATAGAATGTTGTGTTGTCATGTGAACCCTAACTGTTAAATTGTATGTTTATGTTAATATTTATATATATATATTTTTTGTTTTGTTTTGTTTTTGTTTTAGATTTTATGATGTATAGCCACAGTCTGGAGAAATAAATTGACATCCCAGGCAACCAACCAGGAGATAGAACTCTTCATGAAAGAATGGGTACATCTTGCTACCGACAGAGATGGAGGAAGAAGGGAGAGAGAGGAGAGGCGTCGGAAAGAGAGGACTGCAGAAGACCTAGAAGATTGCATTTGAGTCAACCATGCTAGCTGTTAGCTTGACTTTATTTTCATTATTCAAATATTAAAAATGTTTGGTAATTTAAGTGAAACAGCAGTTGTAAAATTTTTATTACCATTAATTTTCCCCACTTTTTCTCTGTTTGTGTTTGTGTGAACCGTTAAATATTGTTTTCAACATTGAGTTAAGTTTATTTTGAATTTAAATTAAACATACGTTTTCTAAAAGATATAGCATGTTATATCTAGTTACCGTTGTAAGAATATGCGTGCGTCATTATAATAATAATAACTAACAGATATTTATGTAATTCAGGTGTTTGTGCATGGTGAATTTGTGGACCACAAGCCTGTTGTATGCGCCAAATCTGGGCCAGATAGGGTCATTGCACTGGAATTCAGTGGACCACATTTGGCCCAGATATAGGCCACGTAGAGAGCTACATCTGTGCCTTAAGTGGGCCACAAGCTTTTTGTATGGTCCACATCTGGGCCAGATGGGGTCATTGCACTGTATTTCAGTGGGCCACATTTGGCCTAGATGTAGGCCACATAGTGAGCCACATCTGTGCCATAAGTGGGCCACAAGCTTCTTGTATGGTCCACATCTGGGCCAGATAGGGCCATTGCAGTGTAATCCCGTGGGCCACATTTGGCCTAGATGTAGGCCACGTAGCGAGCCATATCTGTGCCATAAGTGGGCCACAAACCAGTTGTATGGCCCAAGTCTGGGCCAGATCTGACCACATGTATACTATAGGTGGGCCAGCTTTGGAACACATTCAGATATTCAGGGCTACTTCTGGTTAACAGTTGGGGTTGGTTTGGTTCACATGTGGGCTTTATATGGTAACCGAATGTGGACCGCATTTGTGCCTCGTAAATCCAACACGGTATGTGGGCCAAATCATAGTGTTGGCTCAGGGCCAGATATGGCCCATTGAAAGTAATACTACTGCTGGGCCAATATAGTGGAAACGCATTTATACCGAACGGTGGGCCAGTTGTGTGGTAAACGAATGTGGACCGCATTTGTGCCGTAAATCCAACGCGGTATGTGGGCCAAATCATAGTGTACGATGTGGGCCTTAACTGGGCCACAACAATTTTGCTATCTGGGCAGTAACATAAACAGTCACGTACGCACATCGTCACAGTCAACTCAGCTCCGAAAGAGACCAAACAACCCTCAAGGATCCCAAGCTCTGTCTTGACACGCGACTGGCAGGAGACAACATTATATTATCTGCGAACAGTCACAACACAGATAGAATTTTTCCATGACAGGATCCAGAGGTGGAAACATTGGACCAATATCCTGCAGCTTTAATGAACAAAACAAAAGCTGCAATTTAGAATAGTAAACTTTTTTCTTGTCAATAACATTTTAGTACATGTTGGCTCGAGTGAGAGAGAGTAGTCATTATTGTCAGTGGATGGCGCTGTTGGTCAATGTGGTGATTGTAAACAGGAGCTGAATCATCATTGGCCGAGTGTGAACGAACTGCAGCTTCAGAAAATCAGCAACTCTACCCGCACCTCTTTGTCTCTGTTTTATCTATATATTACTAAATGTACTCTTCGCACTAAATTAAAATACCACGAATAGATATTTGACACTGAGAATATAAAATGGTGAGCGTTTGAGACAGACCAAACCACCGGTAGACACTGCCCTCTTGTGGTGTAAAAATAGGCTGTATTTATATGTTAGTGCTGGTTACCGTATTTTTAAAAATATATATTATGCTTTCGTTTTGTTTTTCAGACATCTTATTACAACTATAGATGATCATTTTAGACTTCAATCTTTGTTCATTGCATTATTGATCTGAAAAGTTTTTACAACAGATTTTTTTTTTTTTTCTTTTCTAAAATTGAAGAACTGACGCCACTTCTTCAGTGGAGTTTCACCAATCGTCCTTAACATGTTTTTAAATTTCAAACGTGGCTATGTGACATTTTATTTATGTCCGTATGGGAGCATTTAAAAGAGTTTAGTCCAGAAAGAAATGCAAAACGTTATATAAACAGTTATATAATATCATCACAACAGCGTAAAGAGCAGTGGGCGGAGATGCGGGGTGGGTAAAATAGGGATTTACTGAGCTCTCGAGCCTCAAATGCAGGACAATACAGGATTACTGAAACATGCATGAAAAAAATCAATCAAAACACAACTTTGAGGACGCTAAGGATGAGGGAACGTTATTAAAAAAGCAGATTGGACATAATATGTCCCCTTTAGCGAGTTTGACGAGGCGTTATTACTGCGAATTCAAATATAAAACAACAGAAGCTCTTATAACTCGTATAACTCCCTTCTTCCTGTACCACAGTGTCCCTTTATTTCTCCATGTATTGAGATGGGGGCGACACAACATGCGTAGGTCTGCGTTGAACTCAGCCGAGTCCACCGCAGCCCCCTCTGACCTCAGAATGGGGTCTTTGTGCTGAAAGACCACTGGGTTTGTGACCTCATCTCGCCTGGAGACCGGACCACACTGCAGCATTGTTACAACTAAATATCATACTCTACTGTCACCATCGCTGTCACCAAGAGAGAATCAGATGTGTCATAACGTTTCACTGCGCCACTACTTCCACTCTAACGGTGGGACGAGAAAGAAAGCCCCTGAGGTGAAATTCAGAAGAGATTACATACATTTTTACCAATGTATTGCAATGTGTGTGTGTGTGTGTGTGTGTGTTTTAATTACATAGCTTAATTTTATAGATGTTCTAACATAGTATAATTGTATACATTATTTTCAGTAATGGTGTTGGTTCCATGGCAAACTATGATTATTGCACTCTTTGTCCAATGCAGCTTGTCCCATCCCAACAAGAAACTAAGCATTGATTATTTTAATTTCTATTAGATTTTTTTTATACAGGGTAGAATTCAATGAGAGAAACTCTTTTTCATGAGTGCCCAGTTGTACAAAACACATACAATAAACGGCACAGAATATCATCTAAAATGGCAATACAAGTGCCAATAAAACAAAATAAAAGAAATGTATATGTTCCTGAAAGCCTTTTCCACTAGCTCTGTACTGATTTGATGAGACTCTAAAATAGGAATATCCTGAGATCGTAATCTGTGAACACCTGATCTGATATTCAGCAAATATGTTAATGTTCAGGTAAAATCCCAATGAGAGCTTTATAAATAAACAAAATGCAGTGCTGTTTCCTTCTCACATCCAATGATTGCCATCCTACTTTAGAATTCACAGTGTTGAGTTCTGTGTCCTTCTGTAATAAACCTTAGAGCTGAATGATAAACCGAGGTTTTAACACTGTTGCTGTAGAATGCATGTCAAAAATGTCACCATAATCTAGAACTGAACGAAATGTAGCCTGTATTAACTGTTTTCTACAGTTAAGAGGAAAACATGTTTTATTTCTAAAGAAGAATGACAATCTGGCTTTAAGATTATTTGTCAGCTCTTGTATGCGTTTGTTGAAGAAGTTTATCATCGATCCAGATTCCCAAGTATTTGTAATGGGGTACTTGTTCAATCATATTACCATCAAGCGTGAGAATAGATCAATATCTTGTGTCACCAGAGGGTCTTTTGGAGAAAAGCATACTTGTTTTACAATTTTAAATGAAAACAGTTATGTCGAATGAAGAGAAAATCCACTTGAATATTGACTGCGTTGTTGTGTCTTTGGGCAAGCCACTCGCCCCCAGTGTCTGGGTGTTAAGTGCTTCGAGGTCCTTGAAAGCAGGAAAGCTGTGGGCTTTTAAGAGAGACAAATAGAGAAACCTTGATAAAAGCGTGACATTCTTTTGAAGAAAAACTTCATTCACTGAAAAGGACGGATGTATTTAATCGCTTTTTCACCTTTGTCTCTAAACCAACCTCTTAAGATGTTCTAACTGACAAACTGAAAATGTGTATTGTATTGCAATTGTAAGGGGGAAAAAAATGTAGGCTAAAAGAAAAAGGGTACTGAATTTTGTAATTATGACGTTGTTTGGTGAGCTAGTCCCTGGGGTTAATAGTTTTCATAGTTTTTCATCAGTCAAGTTACAGTTTGTGAAGAAAATGTTGACAATTAAACGTGGAAAATTACAGGAAGTAGGGCTGAGTAGAATACCTCTGTGATGTCATCAAAAAGCGCCATTCCATAAAAACTCCAGAGAACATTTGCACACAAACTACACCTTTTTATGACAATTTAAAGATGACTTACAAAATAAACATGAAATACAAACAAAATATGATGTGTCAAATCATAACTATTTTATGATTGAAATGGATTTTGGGCCTTGCTTACAATCTGGTTGCTAGGCAAAGGTTGTGGAATTACTTCTGTTATATTTGCTGGCCACGTCAAACCAGGAAGTCACATTATAAACGTCACCAAAATGGCCAAATTAGACAAAAGCTGGCAAAACGTTTGGTAAAATCTTAAATACAATCATATTCCCTTTGTTTTACCGAAAAGTGTAGTCTAATGTGTCATGTGGACTTTAAGGAGATTCAATCCATAATAATAATAATAATAATAATAATATTAATAATAATTCAAGAGAAATATTTTTATTTAACAAAACTGCATAAATAAAGCATTAATATAAAATACCAGTAAACCCATTCAAACATAAGTGCTCTGTCAGTCCATTCAAACGGAAATGTAAAAAGTGTCAAACTGTCCGATTACATAACAATTACAGGTCAGTAGTCTTGCACACGGGATCACACAACATTTAGTGCTTTAGACATCTTAAAATAAGGCCATCGAAACTGAACTTGATTTCATCGGTTGTCGACATCTGATTATAATTTACGGAATTACAAATACAAGTCATTTGACACACAGTTTAATCTTTTTGACACATAAAGTAGACAGTGCAGTCAGGTGTAAACGGTGTTCAGACGGATTCTGAACATTTGCATTTCGTGTTAAGACAAAAGACATATTCAAAAATAGTATCCACTTGGCTGTGTTGTAGATTTTTAGGCACAGTGTCTGGTGCACATGAGAACAACCTTTACCCTCACTCCCCATATGAGAATATTCGAGGGGAGGTTGCCTTAGCAACTGATGAAACAGCATTAAACAACTCTGTAGTAACTGTGTCTTACATAGAGTCCATGGGACAGCGCAACGTAAAATGGAAATACGATAATAAAATCAACCTAGCACTACCTTTTTGCTTCAAGAAATAGTAGAACTTAAGTCAACACATTTACAAATTTTAAAAAAGTACAATCCATGGCAATAAATGAGCCAATTTCATCAGTTGCTATGACGTTGGAAAAGCCACAACGGCTAAAAATGCCCTAAAACCTCGCCATATTTCCACTGATCGGCTGGTTGGTACAACAGCATTTCATTGTTTACACATCTGTGGTTAAGATTCCTTTCATTTCTGATCGTCAACGATACGCTTATGGGTCATTTAAACTGAGAGCTGCAATAGATATGGCCGGCATCTGAGGGAAGTACAGTCCATTCATTTTAATGTAGAAGAGCTGCTCTGTCCTCTACCGTTCAACACCTACAAGAGCAGACACGGACTCTAGGACACAGATATGAAGACATGGAGAAGCATAAAGTCTGACTCAAATTTGTATAGATTACGTTAGCTGTGAGCTAACTGCTACCGCTATGCTAGCTGCGCCTGCTGTACTAGTTTAACGTCTACAGAACGCCACAACAACAATCTCGGTTCAAGTGTGACTCAACTTGAATTCGTTGTGTTTAAAATAAAAAAATAATTCACCAGGGAACGACTTAAAAGAGGGGAAAAGTTGACAAAATAATCAACAGTGTTTTTCCACGCCCCCCCACAATCCCACGTTGACAACTGTATCTATCCTCTGTCAGTAATAGCATGTGTTTGGTGCAGAGTACAGACATTTGTTTGTGTTAATCAGCAATAATTTAAAGTCTGTCTCGTTTATGTTCAGGGAATTCATATTTGGAGCTATTTTTTGAATTAGACAAAATAAAACTGACTCCAAAATTGTGATCAGTCAATACGAGAAAACCAAATTCTATTAAATTTTTTTGTCATATCGCCCAGCGCAAAGTCCAACCAAAAGTGTGTCTGTATTTGTACCACTCCAACGTTGCACCGACCGAGTGGAGACACAAACCATAACAGTGCTTTAGTGAGACAAAACAGTGCTCCTCCTCCTCCTACGACACAACGACATTACCGACGGAGTCCGCATCTGCCGAGTTAGGTTGCCGTGACGATCGCCGGGACTCTGATCTTGTTTGAGGCAGTTTGGTTTTCGCTCTCGATCTGAAAGCCCGCGTCGGCCGCAGCAGAAGTGTCCCGCTCTCTCGGCTTCGGGCCGCGCTCCGTCTGCTCCTGCTCCTCTTCCTCCTCCGTCTGGTCGAAGGTTCGCTCGGCCACTTCAGACAGACGGTTCTCCTCCTGCTCCTCTTCTCGCTGACAAGCACACAACGACACGACTAAGACGAGGGGTAAGGTATAGTCCAGTTTAGTCAGAAGCGTCGAAAATCAGACTGATGCTCAAACAAGTAAAGAAATGAGCTCTCGTTTAGAGAAGTATCGCAGAAAAAAAAAATCACAAAACACAACATTTCACCTTTCCTGAACAGTTTTAGAATGATCTTGAACTTTTTTTCAGAATAAGACCACATGGTAACATAAAGACAGCAGGGCTATTCAACTTAATTTTCCTGAGGGCCAGATTTCATAGTGACACCAATTCTGGGTCTCACAAACTCAACACTAGAGTTGTTTCAATAATGGTAAAATATCTACAGCTAGATTAGATTTTTGTGGAAAGGAATAAGGAAAAATAGAAATGGTTTAAAAAACTACATTGATCTGCAAATTAGCCACTAAATGAGCAACTAACCAGGTCTGAACCAAGACTAACCAGAATCAAACCAGGTCCAAATCAAGTCTAAAGCAAGATTTAAATAAGATTTAAATTGGAAGATGGGTCGTGGGCCGGATCAGATCGTTTTGGTGGGCCTGATCTGGCCCCCGGGCCTTAAGTTGTTAAGTAGCCCTGTACTAAAGTCTACAGTTATGACAGTCTATTTTCTGAAACAAAGCTTTTTTTTGTCATAATTGCGGTATCTGGATTAGTATCATGACAACAGCACGAGGAAAATAGGACACACAACTACAGCAGGAACATCAGGACGGGTGTAAACAGTTCATAGAGATCAGAATTATGGTTCATTGACCTACTTAGTAAATAGGTAGTAAACGAATGGGGATTTTAAGATGTTAAATGCCGATCTTTGAGTTCCCCCAAACGTATTCTGACAACAGTGTGATAAATGTGGAACGGTAGCGACCCGCCGTCTTTTCCGCGGCTTTTCTGTCAACGTTTTCACATCGTTTTGGCAAATGGATCGCGGCGGACTTTGGTCGATAACGTTCAATCCCAAACTCTGTAAACAATTCTAATTTCACGCACATTTGCTTGTGTTTTAGTCACTTACGATGTAAATATTGAGCATTTGGTTGAGTGCAAAACCCCATCCAGTAATAATTCTTGACATACACAGCGATACCAAGTACTAGAACACGTACCTCTTTCTTTATTCTGTAGTATTCATCAATGGCATACTGATATTTGGAAGATGTGATGCCAAACAGGTTGGCCATTCTCTCGCCCAGGTAGTCACAAGCTGGAAGCAAATGGACAGTTCATTATGTTTATATGAATTATTTTTTATTATGTTTTAGTCTATTAACTGATCCACAACATTTATCGTTGTGTTTTTAAGGTAAGACTAGGTTAAGTTCGCTGCGATCGGACCAAAACGCTCTTGAAATGGTGTGAAATGAAACGCTATATTTTGGGTTCGCTTGTGTGTGTGTGTGTGTGTGTGTGTGTGAGACCCGGCTAACGTAGGGCAAAGAAGAAGAAACCGCCACTCAAACCTGAAATGGTGGACGTCGCAGCTCTCCACATGTGAAACCAGAAGTACGGACCCCACGTCATCTTGGACTGCACACAACGGGGACAACAAAAACCACGCAGTTCTGACAGAGGTTTGTAAAGAAAAGACGGTCCATCACACACACACACACACACACACACACACACACCTCACCACCAGAGTCTTACAGCTGAAAGTGTGTGAAATGATGGGGAAATATAGTGTGGGATTCTGACCAAATATCAGTATCAATAAAGCTGCACTGTGTAACTTTTGATGAGTGTAGTCCAGACAACAATCATTTGATTATACAATGACTTTGGTCATTTATTAGTTGCTAAAAATCGATTACACGTTTTCATTCCAGGTAAAGTGATATCATCTCCATGGACACAAGCACGATCTGAAAAGTGACGTAGTACACCTTTAAGATTGATTACATTTGCAGGCTTAGTTTAAGCTTGATCTTTCGAACCTCGATTGAACAATGACATTTATACTCATGGTAATTGTAGAATGGATCAATCGCACTGCTCTAGGCTTCTGTCCGTGACACCCTGGGCTCTACGTACCACTGGGGCGGGCGTGGGCAGCAGGTCCTTCCTCTCAGCCTCCTCTTCGTCCTCCTCATCAGTGCTGTACTCCTCCATGGTCTCACCGCTGGAGAAATGGATGATCCTGCGGGGGACCTTCTCCTTCTGCCTCGGGCTGTGCTCCTCTGCCCTCTCCAGCTCTCCCAGCTCCACACTCTCAAAGTCCCTCACTGGACTGGGACTGGAACTCTTCACAAGGAAACACAACATCAGGAAGGAAATAAAACTATCTAGTGGCGAACAAGATTGAATGACAGTCCTTAAGGTGGTCCCTTTTCCTCTCAGGCAGTCTCAGTTTCTAAGCTTTATCACATTTGTCTTTAATTAAACACAATTAAACGATACATAGGCTACACGGTAAACCTGTGCTAAACGTGACACCAAAAGTCTCTCTCCTGGTTAGACACATTTCAGGCTGTTCATATGCGTCTTTCTCTGAAATAACTCGATGTCACTGAGAGTGGCACACTCTGGGTTCACCAGAGTCACAAAGACAGTGAGGTGCGACCGCAGCGCAGGCTCAGGGCGGCATCCTCAGTAACCGGGTCACAAACAGAACCACTGAAGCACAAATAACCGCGTCCACGAGCGTCACTTACCTCCTCTCCGTCCATGTTCCGCGCCACGGAAACATTGACGTTGGTGAGATACAAAGAGATATCTGCCATTGTGGCCGTGTTCTTTGTATCCCGGGATGCTGCGCCCACTACGCCTCTCCTCCGCACTGCGTGCACCGGAAGTGCTGTACGCGCCAGCGCCATCCCCGATGTGACCATCAGGTGACCCTGGATGTGACACCCAGCGCGCGCAGTGCAAATGTCCAGATGCGCATCGTAAGCTTTACGTTTCACACGTCATTGAGAAACTGGCGCACGGAGGAGGAACATGTGACACATCTGATGGCTCTGGACCATTCTCGACTCAGGTAAAGTCTTCCTCTTCTGAAAACGGCATCATCCATCACGTTTTAGTGCAGATCTATTTTCCCCTTCATTTTAGCAGCGTTCATCGGTGCTGTCACGTCACTCTCCATTGCATATAGCCGATGAAAGTTCCAGGCTGACGCAGCAAAAATGTATGAAACAACAGTCTTAGGCTTACATAATAATGAGGACCAAAAGGAAACTGGACTAAGCTAAAAGCGTGTAGGACCTCGTGTAGTGTACCGTACTTGTAATGTAGGCCTGGGCTTCACGTTACACTTAAACCACATTTTCCACTCTGACCAGAGGGTAGAAAAAAATAGTAAAATAAAACACAAGAGCAAAGTTTATAGTATAGGCCTAACTTTTACAAGAAACATTAATTTCAATTTAACAGAAGCCCAGAATTAAGATCCGCGCATTTTGTGCAGCTGCAGTGACTTCTTATCACCACTAGATGTCAGTATCGCTCCACTGTCGTAATAACGGCTGTAATAACAGCAGAAACAGTGTTTGCTCTAGATTAATATTGTATTATTTTCATACAGTAAAGCTTTTAGCGGATGAAGGAATGACACAGTTATTTAAAATGTGACCAAATACTGTAAAATGTTGACAAAGCAACAACTTTTCCCCCCAAACCAACACAATTCCCCCAGTTACAGTGTTGCGCTCTGAATGTTTCATGAGCGTGGGGTACCTCACTGCGCCCACGTCATCTGATGTAAAAGCAGCTGTCTCCATGAAAAATGCATGTGTGCTGTTTTTAAGGGTTTGCTTTACAGAAATCTAGGCGCAGGAGAAAATAAAAGCATAGACTTAATTTATAGGTATCATCCAATATTCAGTCTTTACCGCATTTTACCCTAGTACTAGATGTTGTTAGCATAAAATACCTTTTATGTAAAACAAAAACAAAAAACTGAATTATCCAATAACCTTCTCGACTCAAAAGGATATAGGGTAGACGTATGACCTTAACCTGAAGGTTTAACAATCTAGTTATGTAGGTTTTTTTTTTTTTTTGTTGCGGAAACTGGAACATTTCAGACGCTCTAACTATAAATAACCTTAGTCCAAACGGTTGTAGAAATCTATAATATAAGGTGCATACAGTATACACAAATGCACCGATACCAATACCAGTATCGCTATGGGTACACCTAACAATGTAATGGATCAGGTGTCAATTCCCTGTTTACTCCACTTTGAAAACACAAAACCTATTTTCACAACTTTCAAACCCAGTAAAATATTGTGACATAATTCCTCAATTTAAAGCTTCAAAATTCTTGCCTGAGCAGCCAGTCCCTCCTACATTCTGTCCAAATGCAGAAGGGTCTGGTATCGGACCACTGGGGGCGTCAGAAAAAACTCTCGGCGCATGGACCGGTCCAACCACCGCCGCTAATTTGTGTCACGTGTCTCTCGAACGCGGAAGACGTCTCCTGTCACATATTTTCGGAACATTCAGAACATTCAGAACACATATATAAGTTAATGTATCTCAGGTTTACAGAGTTTAGTGCGTCGCTTGCTGACTCTGCAGAAGTCGTTCTTCTGTGTTACTTTCATTTGATTTGCCCCTCGTAAGCCGCCATGTTTGTTTAGACACGAACGGACCATGCGTTTCTCTGATTGGTTAGTCCACCTGTCAATCACGCCCTTTGGGAATCGGAGCGGCTGGATATGATTCCCGACCAAAACGTCTTTGTAAAGTATTATCAAAGTGTGTGGTTTTGGCTTTCAGGCGGGCAAAATTCAGTCACTGAGTTTATTTTTGTAAAGTTAATTAATACATGTATCAAAAAACATATTCATAACACCAATTTTTAATAACATTGTAGTTATTATCTTTTTTATTCTTTAATTTGGTGGTATTCTGTATGCTTTGGTGGTATTCAGTATGCAGCCCTCCAACTGCATAATATTAGTGAGAAAACAGCACTCACCGCTCTAGTGGTGCAGAACAAACAGTGAAACAAATAAAGTTGTGTCATGTTTTTATTTAACAAAATGCAGTTTAAAGGAATACAGTACTGTGATTGGAATAAGAAATAAAATGCCTTTTAATGCAGATATTTTGTAAGACAGTTTATTTTCAAATTTTTTGCATTGATAGTAATTTAAACTATACTAGTAAATTAATTATTGCTGTAAATGCTGTACAAGTAATATTATTTGGATGGTATTAACGTTTTAGGCTGATACTTTTTTGAGCAGATGCTCAAAGCCCAATATCGGAAATGAAAACGCTGTACTTGTGCATCCTTAGACTGTATCTATTTATTATACTGTAAGTGAGGTCAAGAAAGTAGCCATGATCGACTGTGTGATTAAATAATAGATATATCGGCATTAGGGAAACATTTCTTGGGCCAGAATATCTCTAAACAATTGAACACATGGGATAATTTCTGCTCGTTTTGCTGATCACAAACTCTAAGCAGTAATTTGTGACCACTTAACTCTTTGCACTTTATTTTATATTTTTGTTGAGTTGCCTTTTGTCTCAACCTTTCCATTACCGACAGTGACAGTCCAGTGCAAGCATCCTATTTGTAATCAGTCATCCCAGTGTCCAGGTCAGCGACTTATTGGCAAAACACAATTCATCTTCAGCTGTCAAAAGTATAGATTTTTTCCAAAAGGGTAGAATCACAACTTCTCCGATACATCTTTTTGTGTCTCCCAAAGGTTGCTGTCATTAAAGATCGACTGGCCCCAAGGCTGGGCTGTCAGTGAATGTTAACTGTGAATACTTTTGCATTTGCTTGTCTCATTCATCCACTGTTTTTGCATAATTTCACTTCTGTGGATTTGGTTGGAAGAGAAGAATAGAAAGTAACAGGTTTTCTTGTGAGGCCCGAGACTGCAGGGACACTAGGTTTGGCTTTGCTCATACTTTTATGCCAAGTGTAACCTCTGAACCGTGCTAAATTCCCCCCACAAATTGTCAGAGCTGGAAATCAATCTCACAAAATTTGGTTGTGTTATAAATATATATTGTGTAAAAAAAAATTTTTAAATCCTGTAACAGACTTCAGAAGAAGAAGGAGAAGCTTCATGGGCCAAAATTACATATTAATGGGTTTCAGCTTCCTGTCATATAAGGATTTTGTCACATTCAAAAGTTATAATATGTAAGGATTAAATTTGCTTAATCCGTTTAGGGTGAATTTGGATAATCTATTTACTTTTCCGCTATTTTATTATGCCTTTACTGTCAAATATGATTCTGTAATCATTGACGTGTTTTCTAACTAGATCAGAAACAATTGAAATAAAAATATATCCCGAACGTGGAATGAATGGCATGATCTTTTGTCATTTTAAAATTATAGACACTTTGTTTGCATTTTACCATTGAAATTAATATAGAGAAATGTACCCCAACAAAAATTTCTTTTACAAGTCTTATTACTTTTTACCCATTGATTTAAAACCACATTCTAAAGTGTGCATTTGCTGTAGACAGGATTTTATTATTTTATTTTTACTAGTCTCAGCAAAGTTTTCTGTTCTTTGCTGAGATAATTGCTTTTTTGCTTGTTTTAATGTCTTTTCTTTACTGAATAGAGAGAGAGAGTGTAATATATAATTTTCCAATGTAAGAATGTTTGATATATAATATCATTACTAGGCAGGATATACTTTGGAGGACGACAACAGCGGTCATGCTGCATCAGTAAATATATCACAACGTTACAATAATGTATGTATATAAGGCAAGGCAAGGCAAGGCAAGGCAAATTTATTTGTAGAGCACAATTCGTACACAAGGCAATTCAAAGTGCTTCACACAACAGGAAAAAATGCATTAAAATCACAAAGACATGGCAGAAATGCACAATCTTAAGTTCAAGACATAAAAGAGAAGAGTGCAAAGAAAAGCATCTTCAGTCATATGCACAGCCAAACAAAACAGTTTTTAGTTTAGATTTGAACATTGCCAAAGTAGCGGCCTGTCTCACATCCTCAGGAAGACTGTTCCAGATTTTAGCTGCATAAAACTGCATATAAACAACACTATGGCTGTTTATAATCTTAATAATAGAATAATAATCTTTATAATGCTTATTTACACCTATATAACCACCTATAAATCCAAAATGACTATCCCACATTATTAAAACATGCCGTCCCAGATTACCCTAACTGGTTTGATAAAGTGGGACACTCAAAAATTCCTTACAATAAAAAAATAATACAAAACATAAAAAAGCTTTTCTGGAACAAATATTTGATTTGTTTATAATGTTTTACCTTAAAATAACAGGTTACAGAGTGCTTCCTGGAGGATGCGCTGAAACAGGGAAGTTGACTCATCCTGGTGAGTTGGCCCCGTTCGTCTGCTCATCCGAGGGAAAGGATAGAGACTATTCTCTTGCTAAAGACTGCAGGAATCAATCAAAAAAACACTTCGGGCACATATACGAGGTACCAATAGCACTGTAAGAAGGTTAAAAGCTCTGAAAAGTTGATTTTGCATGATTTAAGATCTTTAAGTCATTCACTGATTTCTTCATTTTTGCAAAGTTGTTGCTTTTTGCGTTAGTCACACAAAAAAGTGACAAAAAAGGAGAAAATGATGTGTTTATTGTCAAATGGACAACAAGTATGTCCAACATTTAGTTAAAAAGTTAAACATATTAAAACAAGAATTATTCACATAAAAGCTCTGATGTCCCACATGATCCATAGTCCCACAAACTGCAAGAGCCAGTTGGTGAAAATAAAAACCTGCTTGCGATGCGTTTGCTGTTTGAGGGATCCTTTTTGTCAGTTTTAGTTTAAACTGGTCCCTCTCAACAGCAGCTCATCCGTTAACTGTTGCCGGAACTACATGTGTGGTTATTCACAAATAACGCACGGCTGCACGCATTAAACACCATTGTATAATTTGTTTTAAATTATGAATCGCTATGGCAATGGGCCTAATTACTCATAATAATTGAAAACAGACCCAGGAGCATTGACTAGAATATGAACTGTATAATTTATTCATAATTATATAATTATTCAAAAGAAGGATATTTTGTTGTTCACAGTAGGCATTCTATTACACAAATACGGCTACTCAAAATTTGAGTCGCTAATTGCAATTTAGATTAATTGCGATATTTTGCAGCCTTCAAGGTAACACTATAGAAACCGCCCGGCTGGTTCCGATTGCCTTCAATATGCGGAGCCCCCCTTCCTGCTCCATTCATTCTTTATGGGGAATTAGCCAAGTCTCGCAAAAAAAAAAAAATCCATAATGAATGAACTAACTCATAGCAGAGAGTGTGTTACAGATGGATAATCACAGGCAGCATGTTAAAGCAGAACTAAGACATCTTTGTAAGTCCCTGTAATGGTTAAATATGTATTTTGGGGTTGTTTGAGGTGTCTGTTGTCGCCCCCGGCTGTCTCTGAGTGGAAAACCAGTCTTGCAACCATTTGCGACATCAAACCAAAGAAAAATCTCCTGAGAAACCCTGACTCTTTTTTTTTTATATTTAGCAATGTGATTAAAAAATAATAATAATACAAATAAAGCTTTTGGGTCTATTTACTGACAATGTCTTTCCACAAGTGAGCTGCAGGGGGAGCTCTATCTCCAGAGTTACTTAGTTCTGCTTTAAAGCATAATTTTTGTATACATACATACAATATGTATCAATGTGATCAATAATGTTAAAATAACACCACAAACTGAACTAAACTGTTTACAAAAACACTCAACTTAGCAGTCTATGTACTTTTATCAAGTTTGTCTGATTGATATTTCTTAACTTCAACATTCTGAAACCCATTGATAAAATATGAACTTGCTGGTCTGTGCTGGTCTGTGCTGGTCTGTGCTGGTCTATGCTGGTCTAAGATGGTCCACAGGCATCAGACCAGCAACAGACCAGCACAGACACGGAAGTCTTAACATGCTTATATAGGTTCATTTCAGCAAGACTCGGCTAATTCCCATAGAAATGGAATGGAACGATCATCCGCACTCTTACGGGAACCAGAACTAGCCGGGCATATCGTGAAAAGGGCCCATAGTACTAGAGTGCTAAAAACATGTTACTTAACTGAAATAGGCCATTTAAGGTTATGTTGATCCATTCAAGGGAAACATCTTTAGAAAGCCTGGGGATGAAAATGGCGTGAAACCACCTCTGTAAATTTAGCCACAAATGTGTTGATCCATCCAGGTTTGATTTAACAGCCACATTCTTTAAAACAGTGGATGTCTCGACTGCCCCAAAAATGGTAAACTAAGTAGGAACAGATTTGTGGTAATTCAAAAAGGCACGATGACTGACTACGCTGAATTGGAGGAGCTGTATTTCCACTCAGACAGATCTATTATTGTTGAAGCTTACTAGCGAGTTTATTCAGCTGCGAGCTCTGCACACTGTCAGATAAGTGTTTTGTGAAGTGGAAAAATAGCTCAACGCTCCAGCCATAGTAAACACATGGAAACTGACAGGAATGGTGTCAGTGAAATACTCTGAGTAAACACTGTGATGACACTTCAAGTAAGCCATTGATGTTTAGCTATTTGTGCTTGGGTTTGATATGGAGCTGCACAATAAATTCTTGGAGGTTATAGGGTATTTCAGCCCATCACAGCCTCATTGTCTAACCAATGCACTCTCTCTACCCTCCTTTACGCAACACGTTCAGCTCATGTTACAACACTACTCCATATCCCCGCAATTTATTAAGGGCCACATGAACAATTTAGTTGCATTTGCTCTCAGTACAGCATTGAAACAAACAAAACAGCAAAACAAAAGGTAAATTTAGTCTAGAGTTTGATTAAGTGACGCTATGGCAGATGGAACACTGTTTTTGAACCTTAGACTTGGCTGGCAGAGATCTATTAGTGCTTCCCTGAGAGCATGAGGGTGAACAGGTGATGTCAACTTTATGGACCTGATGGAATTACGCAAAAAAGTTGGGAGAATTCTCGGTGCACTGGACAAGCAGATGAGAGGAGGATTAAATCCAGGCTCTTTTGTGGATGAGCTTTTCTTCTGGTGTTTTCTTTTCTATTTGCTATGGTAAGTCACACACTTTTCATGTTATTTTATTATTCTCAAAATGTGATGCCATGCGTGAAATGTAAATGCTGTGTTTGGAATATTTATAAAGGCATGGAGACATTTTAAGCTTGGGCTTTCTTAAAACTGGTAATCCTATTTAAAATTTTCACAAATAAAATGATTGTTGTGATAAGGGCAAAAAGCTTATTAAACTTTCATGGAGACGCTTTCGGTCATTGCACATTAGTGATATTTTACTGCTCAGGGTTTCACAGACAAACTTGGACTTTAGGATGTTTTAGCTTATATAATTAAACACATCTAATTTAGCCCAGGTGCATGTTGAACGCTGTGTTCACATCGATTGCTCGGAGCTTTCACCGCGTTAAACACCTCGTCCGTTGCTCACACATGTTTGCGCTTTGACACCCGTTTGCCTGAAACGCAATGTCAACGCGCCTCTAGGGTTAACATAGAAAAACGCTTGCGGTTGACTAGTGATTTTGGAGGATTTACAGACAATGCAGTGTCGTTTTCCATGTTACCACACTAGACAATTATTGAAAAAAGGTATGCTTTCAATGATGATGCGGTAGAATAATAGGAGGAGGTTGGGTCTAACTGAGTATCGGAGGAAGAATAATCATCGATTGGCTTTCTTGTAGATGTGGAGTTTCATTTGAGTCTGTTGGAGATACGTGCGTCTAGAAATTTGAATGAGGCCGTGGTGGTGATGGGTTCGGATGGTAGCAGAACCATCCAGAAGTCATTTTCAATCTGAAGGTATTGGCTTGAGAGATTAGAATTTATACAACTAAACAAAACACATTTTAGATCAGGGGTCCCCAAACTTTTTCCAGTGAGGGCCACATAACTTTTCCCTTCTCTGATGGGGGTCAGGGTCAGTTTGTAACAGAAAAAAGTGTGACGATCGCAGGGGTGCCTAAATGTAAACATTTATTGTTTTCCAGAAAGCCACACTTAACCAAATATTAATAACCCTTTCCGAGATCAAATAACCCTCTCTGGAATGTTTCTGTTGTGCTTTGCACAATCAGCTTCCGTTGTCAGAGCAGAATCTCTTAATTGTGGCTCAGAGAACAGACTTCAAAGCAGCTCTGCTTGTATACAAGTCTCTCCATGGCCTAGCACCAAAGTACATCTCGGACGTTAGTGCCGTATGAACCATCTCGGACTCTGAGGACCTCAGGGACCGGCCTCCTGCTGGTGCCCAGAGTCAGGACTAAACATGGGGAATTTTCAGTTTTATGCAGCTAAAATCTGGAACAGTCTTCCAGAGGATGTGAGACAGGCCTCTACTGTGGCAATGTTCAAATCTAAGCTAAAAACTGTTTTGCTTGGCTGTGCATATGACTGAAATGATTTTCTTTTCACTCTTCTCTTTACGTCTTAAACTATTTGATGGATAGCCTGAAAATGGCACCTTTTAATTTCTTTAAATTAAGGTCTTGTGATTTCTGCCATGTCTTTGTGATTTTAATGCATTTTTTCCTGTTGTGAGAAGCACTTTGAATTGCCTTGTGTACGAATTGTGCTCTATAAATAAACTTGCCTTGCTTTGCCTTAAATGACTCATGAGCATGAATAATGCGTCTCTGGTATTGTTCAGGAGCCGGGTCAAATGTGGAGGCGGGCCGTATCCGGCCCCCGGGTCTTAGTTTGGGGACCACTGTTTTAGATGATAACTTCTTCCTCAGGGCAGGAATAATCTAGCTCAGGGCAGTATAAATTCTTGCTTCTCAAGACACAATGACATTTGGCTGGCAGTTGAATCCTTTTCTACCGTAAACAGAAGACAAACTGACTTGAAACAAAATCATCCGAGACTTTGTTTACATTCGTTGGCGATCTTTAAAAAGACAGCATAGTAACAGAAAGTTAAAACCATACTTTGGGACATTCTCCGTGGAGAAAGACACAATTTAGGAGAGGCTCCTCCAGGCCAAGTAAGAGTCAGTTTTGTGGATATACAAGCCCGCTCTGAGCAAGGACTCATGTTTTTCTAGGGTTTTCAGTGCAATAAAACATCCAATAAGTTTGTTCCACTGTGCAATAATGTCTCATAAGCATAAACATAAATATGCCTAAATATAAATATTTAGCCTCACAAGATAAACAACTTTTTTTTACCATCCAATATATGTACTTGACTAATCTTTTCTGTCCAGTTTGTCTTTTCAGAGTGTCTTTGTTTTACCGTTTGCGTAACATTCCCCCGTCTTTTTAATAACGACATCAATCATATTCATATTAACTGTGCTGTTGACAGGGCTCATCCTCCACTGGGCCATTGTTTCTGCATAGTTATAGCTCCACTCGGCCTTGTATAAACTCCTCTATGTCAGAATACGAGGCCTGTTATTAATCCAGGGCAGAATGAACGCGTAGGCCTTGAAACGATGAAGAACAGATGAAATGTAAAGTATTTTCTTAGCCTGTTGGATCATTTATTTGCTATTGTATGTACTAAACCCAATAGACATACTTCTACTTGAAAATGGCCTTCAAACACTCACTGAGACTTGCTCAGACAGAAAGAATGTGTCTCTGTTGTGTGGTGTGGTCCTGGACCGATCGGCACGGTGCCACTCAGGCAGATGTCTCGGCTCGCACAAAGCCAGAAGTTTTTGTGGGTTGTGAGGAGCAGTTCAAGGTTGGTCTCCCTGAATAATGGAATTAGGAATGATAATATTGCTTAACTGTCCCTGGCACTTGGTTATGAGAGCTGCCTGCGGACCCTTTTTAAAAATAGAAGATGATGATGAAAATGAATCTTAAAATTCAGCCCAAGGACAACATAAAAATAAATTTAAAATAACTACACAAAAAGTGAATTTGTAGTGTAATACATTTGTTTCCCGAAATGTAGATCAACACAGGTAAATGGTACGTATTGGAATTGGTTTTAGCCAATTAAGGGTGCACTGCGTAATGTTACTGCTTTAAACTCCAGTAGTTTGCATCTATTTACCGTATTTTGCGGACCATAAGCCGCTACTTTTGTCAGATGTTTTGAGCCATGCGGCTTATTTAGAGGCTGCGGCTTTTCTGTGGTTTTTTTCTTTCACCGCTAGGGGCGCACTAACCGGAATTAGAATCAAAACTACAGAAAAGTTAAGCAAAGAAGCAGATGTTGTTTTTTATTCAGCTAGCAAATAGAACACGGACGACAAATTACCAACTATAAATTATTTTCAAATTCTTGCCGCATCATTATGGAACCCAAACGAAGAAGTTCGTACGAAGCAAGTTTTAAGCTGAAGGCCATCGATCTTGCTAGGAAACCGCGCGGCTGCATCAATGAATGTACGGTGAGACGCTGGGGACAGCGGGACGAGCTCATGCGATGCCAAAAGTCAAGGAAAGAGTTCTGCGGCCTATACAAAAGGTGCGGCCTATGTATTGTTTTATTATCGTTTTTTTAAAAATAGAGCAAATGCGGCTTATATAGGGGAGCGGCTAAAAGTCCGGAAAATACGGTAGCTGTTTTCATTGCTCAAAAATGCCCTGAATTCCTACTGTCGCCTATTGTCATTTGGCTTTGTGTTGCCAGCTGCTTTTCTCCATGGAGATGGATAAAAGTAACACAGTACATCTCGGTGTAATCCCTCATTCGTCCAGGAGTGTTCCATTGTAGAAAAAGATTCAGTTGTAGTCATCTGGACTCTGTTTTAGAAAAAACAAAAAACAATTGTTTTTTCTAAAACAGAGTCCAGATGACTACAACTGAATCTTTTTCTACAATAACACAGTACATCTTTAATGCTTCTCTGTAAAGGTATATAACATGTATTTTGAAAGGTAAAATGCCCAAAAAATTATCCACAACAGGAAATTGACCAAAACAATGACTACCATCTCCATAGTGACCATAGTAGTCCATACTGTAGGTCAAGAGGAAAACAAAATGCAAGCTTGAGTCGTTCTTATGTGTTCTTGTCATGTCATGGCCAAAAATCTTATTATTGTCTGAGTATCAGATTATCAGATAATGTGAGAAATGTGTCAAATGTCAAATGTGAGTTAGGCAAAAAAAAAAAAAAAAAAAGGGTGCAAATATTTTTTTTTAAATGATGTTAAAGATACTGTAGTTTAGAAATAGTTATTATAAAATTCACTCTTTCGCTCTTTCCAATTCAATAGTTACACTAATCATCCATTAATTAACTGACATACGTCACCATGTTTTTGATGCTCTTACACACAAACGCACAAACAATCAGATCAAATTATTGTGATTTTTCTAGTAAATGTACCCAGTGTTCCGTAGCAGCATTAATCTTATCATAATTTTAGGAAAAGTCGTTTGAGTTTTGGCGATAAATGTAATGTAACTGATGTACTTAAATCTCTGATTCAAAATTTAAAAGATATGTCCAACAGTTTTGGTTTTTTTTCTGTTCTATAATTCTGACTGTGCCCATGACGTAGACTTCCACCAGGATGAAGAACAGACGCTTTTACTTATTTAAGCGAGAGCAAAGTTGTCGAGCGGTTGCAGTTTTCACGCAGAGTACAAAGGGCCTTGACACGGCGCGTTACTGCACTACAAAAGCAAACGTCACTGTGAGGCGGACAACATTAAATAGCATTTCACTGGATATATGGACTCAAGCTGCGCCGATGAAAGGCTCCCACTGCTTACCATACTTTAGAGGTGGATTTAGCAAGTGATGCCCAGGGAAAGAAGCATAAGAAGTTGGCAAAAGGTGCAATAGTATCAAACATTTTAGATTTATATTAGGGCTTGGAAATATAGCAAAAAAGAAACTAAAACTTTTTGCTTGATTTTGTCTGATTAAAAACAAATAAAAAATGCTTTCAATATTATTTTCCTGAACGTACAAACTTTAAATAATTGCTTTTTAACACAAAACATAGTCAAATGTTTTCCTCCAAAGTCTGAATTCTGCTCCAAACCACGAACTTATACTGACCGAGCATTGGTTTGAACCTCTCCAATAAAAAGACTAAAGCTGATCAATGACTAATAGAAATGATCGAATCTTGATTAATTGAACTGTACTCGTTTGTTTAATGTTTGCAGATACATACAAGTTAACAGGATTTTCTCAAGTTACATTTGTTAGAGTTGTTAATAATTTTGGAGGAACACACTATTGAAGAATATAGTACTAGAACTTTATGGTATTTTTCTTGATTCTAAATGTTGTTAATGTCTATAATATGTATTTAAAGAAGTAGAATCAATGACTTAATGGTTAAAAAGTAGGCATAACTCTGACGAGACTAAATCGAACAAGCTTTAAGTGACACACATTAAAAAATACATTGTTACAGTCGACATTTTGACTGGGTTTGTCTGTTTGTGTTGGGCAGCAGTAGCAAGAGTTCATCCACTCATCCGACAGTTGCCGGTTTGATTCTAACTCCCGCAGGTGCATTCTGCTGTTGTGTCCTTGAGAAAGACACTTTACCCGCCTCGCCTCAGTTTCTGTGCAGTCTTGTGAATGTGTGTGAATGGGGTTTCTTGGTGTAAAGTGCGTTGTGAGCTTTGTGAAGTTAGAAAAGCGCTATAAACAGGAAATGTGACAATTTCATAATTCATTTTTGGTGTGGTGTTTTTGTTCAATTTTAGACTTTTTGATTTATATAGAATTGTTGTTTATGGAGTAAAAAATTAGACAACTTCAACAGAAAATGTCACTGTATTTGTTCTATAAAAAATCTTGTGACTGCCAGGTACTTACAACTTACAATTATGCATTAAGGCATCACAAGATTTTTGTTTTTATGCTGCTAAAAATACCACAATCAAACAATGATAGGAGCTGGTGTTTTGCCGCGCACACGTCTGGTCCTTGAGTCCAACTTTGATTGAAAGTCCTGAAGAAAAAGTGTCTATATTCTCATTATCTATTTGGGAAAAAACAATCTATTTTCTTCATGATGGAGTTCAGTCTTGGACACCTGATACCACTAACTTGAAGAAGAGTTGATAAGTTCAACTACAGTAAATCAAAAGTGAAGTGTGATGATGGTTTTGTCAAAAAAGTATCAAAGGAGTTGGATGACGACAGTTTTTGTGTACCTGACATTTGCTAAAAACTTCACGATTTACAGATTATTTAATTGTGGTTTTAATATGAAATGGATACTTAAGTTACTAGAAACTACAATGTTTTTGTCCGGATGCATAAAGCAGACCTGTAATTGTTCTGAATGCTTTGGTCAGAGTTACTGAAAATGTCTTGTCCCTGCTGGGCTACAGTACTACTGAAGGGCTTCACTTGAGCTGGGATCGTTTTGGAATAAGTCTGTAAACCCGCCACTAGATGGAGCCAAAGGACAACTGTCTGAACCCTCAAAAAAGCCAATGCAAATACAAATGACACAAAAAAAGTGTCAATGTTCAAAAATGCATCTTTTTGTGTAAGTGTAAATGCTAAAGGGAAGAAGTGTTTTAATTTAAACATGCAGCGTTCCATGTTTGGTTGCAAAAAAAGCTATAAATTTGGTATCAAAACATCATATGCTCTAGATCAATATATATATTGAATACAAAAATATATACTGCATTTCCCCCCCACAATGAAATAAACAAACTCAGAACAAACAAAAACTAAACAGGGCAGGACAAGAGCAAAAAATATTGTCTTTTTTTATGGATCAACGTGAGGTTAGAAAATTACCATAGCAATATTTTCCAAATAAAACATATTTCCGTTCTGGCTTGTTTTGTTTAAGGTTAGAAAATGCCAACAAACACCATTTATGAAAACCACAAACATAATAATAATGATTTACAAATAGATGTAGCGTAAGAAGCAAGTCCAGACGTGCCTGTATTCATTATCACCTCGCAGGACACGGCTCGTCCCACTGTGTCGTCATCAGCACCTCAGACACAGCACCGCACTAATAAACAGAAAACAAATGAGTAGATTCGCACACACATTTGATGTCCGTTCAACTGATTTTATCCATATTCTTTTAATTCAGAGCATCTGCGCAATTCTATCTCCTCTGAACAGTTTGTGTGGACATTCTGTGTTACAGCAGCTCATTACGACTGAATCAACAGATCAAGGAGTCAAAGATCGAAAACATTAGAGCAGAGAAACATGTCTCAGAACTCATTACCCCTCACAGTCGATGTGAGTGTGGACTTTAAAGAAATGTCTTGCTATAAGGTCGTTTATACTCTGCTGTGTCATTTTAAACCGCTTTTGGACACAGGCACAGACGAAAATGAATATTTCAATAACAATATTATGTCGGTCCAAAAGAAATGTATTAAAACTTGTCTTTAGACGTATTAGGGGAGTTTTAATTATCCAACAAATGTGAAATGTCTCAAATGTTTCGCAAAAGTACCGAAATGTCACCATATACAATCAGCTTTTTTGTTGCATTTTTTTTATTTATTTTTTTTTTTTTTACAAAAAATGATACTTGATATTCAAATTTTGCACATCTTCAAAACAACATTCACAATATTATCTGCATTTATACAGTATATATAGCTCACCTATATATCTGGGCATTTTAACAATGAAAAGAACACTGTCTAACTTTTCTGCTGAAGTCTGCCACCTGCTTGTCTCCACGGAGATGTTAACATTTCGCCTGGAATGTTACACAATATGGCATTGGACAGATATTTTTCATTTATTCATTTCCAGGTGTCTATTACTACCTTGAAAAACAAAAAATCTTACCGTGAACGAACTTGCCTCTCCCCAGATCTGCCCTGTAACCACTATACCTTCTTGGAGATAAGTACATTTAATGCTGCGCTGCGGAACATTCTATAGGGAAAACAAAACAAAATTACCAAGTGCACCTTTTAAAATAATGTACAGTAGGTGGAAAAAATATTTAAGCAACTGCTGCATCCTTTCCGGGAGTGAACCACGTACGTACAAATAAGAATAAATAAATAAATAAAACAAAAAATTTATTTTCAAATATAATTTTCAGATTTCAATGAGCAAGTTTGTGTGTCTTTGAATTTATTCTATGCCTTTGGGGACTTGAGTTATTTGGGTCGTTTACATTTAACCGATCCGTTGTAATAGATTGACTGTTTTACGTCAACCTCAGAAATGTTGGGAGTGCTTCTTCAGTGATGCATGTGCTCTTAAGAAGCCCAGCGTGGTCCAAGATTACTCTTATTGTTACAGATGAGAGATGTAATGCTTTCACTGAGACGGAGACCTCAGACAAAATCATTCACAGGTTTAACATCTGATTTAACAATATCAGTTTTCAGACCAACCTTGCTCTGAAATGAGTTTTTGACAGTTCCCAGAATATACAAACATGGGAGAGGTGGGCAATATGTCAAAATTTAGATAATATTGTGAGCGTTGTTTTGACTCTACATCCAGCAGCTGCCCAACAGTGCCCCATACGTGTGGAGGTGCACATATGGGGCAGTCCAAATAGCCCCTACACATTTTGTCCATTTGCACACAGGTTGATGCAACTACAGCTGATACTCGTGTTTGGAGTGAGAAAAGAGACCACGTGGTTTTTCTGTCATGGTTCAAAATAGAGTATATTTGTTGGACCCAACCCATGATGAATAGAGAACACTGCATTATTTCCTGCTTCTGGCAGTAAAGCATATAAAATAAAATTATAAATCTAGTGAACAAGACGAATCTGATCCCATGTAACTGCCATGTGAAAACGAAAAGTGCTGAGCTGAACATTCGTCCACATAACAACCAAAGAGAATAAACTGCCAGGTCTGAAGGAGATATAAGCTGCTTAGCTTGCTGTTGATAGAACAAAGTAATTAAGCATCAGAATCAATGGGATTGATTTGAATAAACTTGAACGTGTGCCGCGGCTCAGTGATTATAGAAATGCAGTGTGTGGGATAAGGCAGCAAATTACATTCAACCTGGCTTTAATTAAACAAGTGGAAGATCATGTAGATTGGGGAAACAAATATACTTTTACTGTTCATTAGTATTTCTTGAGCAAATACATAATTAGTTTTCGACTAATGCTACAATGAGATAAAGCATTTACAGTATAAATTTGCTGACCACAAGTAAAGAACATAGCTCCGCCACATTTAACCCCTTTTCTGCCTCTGATGTTGAACTACAACACAGAAACAAGTAATAAAAGCTGTTCGCACATGAAATGTCAGTTACGATAAACATTACGATAAATAAATACTATATGAAGTAAAAAGTTTGCTGCATTTACAAGATAAAACAAGAAACATCAGTGCTTATTTAATGAATTGACTGCGTTCGGCACAAATGAGCCTTTGTACAGCTTGTATCGGCTTAAGCTCGTCCCACAGAAGATGCTCTGGTGATGGTATTGACCAGACCTAGACCTGTTCACCGCTGACTTTTTTCTGTTCTTTTCCAATTAGCTTCCATGCAATTTTTACTATTCTGTTCAGTTTGTTCTTGTTTGCCACTGTCAAAAAGCCAAACCAAAAAGAGATATTAAAAACACTTTCAATCAGGCTGCTTCTTTCTAAAATGTGTGAGCTCAAATCATAGCCGCGTCTATGCAGAGGCTTTGGTTTATACATCTCATTCACATTTTGTGTCAAATTAAGTTTGTCCACCTACACACTTAAAGCTGACTCATTTTGCATCTGTAACTGATAAAACTGTCCAGGAGATCGTCACCGGTCTGAGTTCATCTACATGCTGCCTCCATGTGTTACCCACCAGATTTCTAAAGTCTGTGCTGAACAGTTTGTCAGCACCACTCACTCACATAGTTAACATGTCGCTTCAATCTGGAACATTTCCAATGTCTCTGAAAACTGCGGTCAGAAAGCCTCTCCTAAAGAAGAGCAGTCTTGATGCCGCAGTACTGAGTAATTACCGGCCCATCTCTAATCTGCCATTTTGGGTCAAAATCCTTGAAAAGATTGTTTAACAGCTCACGGATTTCCTCTTAATAAGCAACTCATTTGATGTTTTCCAGTCAGGTTTTAGACCTCATCACAGCACTGAGACTGCTCTTGTCAAGGTGACAAACGACATCCACCTGAACACTGACGCGGGCAAAGCCTCAGTCTTAATTCTGTTAGATCTGAGTGCTACTTTTGACACTGTCGATCATGGGATCCTCTTACAGAGACTAGAGGCCTGGGTCGGCATCACTGGCACGGCCCTAAATAGGTTAAGGTCCTATCTGGAAGACAGGAAGTTGGTGACTGTGTCTCAGACCACATGACCTGTGGGGTGGCCCAAGGGTCAATCCTGGGACCCCTTCCGTTCAACCTCTACATGCTGCCGTTAGGTCAGCTGATACGCAGAGAAAATGTGTCCAACACAATTATGCAGACGGCACTCAGAACTATGTTTCACTGACGGCAGGTGAATATGGACCAGTGGATTCACTCTGTCACTGCATCCAACAGATCAGTGTGTGGATGCAGAACAACTTTCTCCAGCTGAACTCAGACAAGACTGAAATGAAATCATCGTCTTTGGCCCACAGAAACAAAGAGAAAGTCAGTCACCCCTCCAGAGTCTCGCTCTAAAACCTTCAAATCAAGTTAGAAATCTGGGGGTAATAATGGACTCAGACTTGAATTTTAACAGCCACGTCAAATCAATAACATCAGCAGCTTTTTACCAGCTAAAAAACATTGCCAAAATCAAAAGAATAGTGTCTAAACCAGACTTGAAGAGACTTATCCATGCGTTTGTCTCTAGTAGATTAGACTACTGTAACGGCCTGCTCACTGGCCTCTCCAAACGAGCTGTAAAACAGCTGCAGTACATCCAGAACGCTGCTGCTTCGGGTCCTGACTAGAACCAGGAAGTACGATCACATTTAGTCCTGTGCTCAGGTCTCTGCACTGGCTCCCTGTGGCTCAGAGAATAGACTTCAAAGCAGCTCTGCTTGTATACAAGTCTCTCCATGGCCTAGCACCAAAGTACATCTCGGACATGTTAGTGCCATATGAACCATCTCAGACTCTGCATTTTTTTCCTGTTGTGTTAAGCACTTTGAATTAACTTGTGTACGAATTATTTATTTGCTCTACAAATAAACTTGCCTTGCCTTTGTCATCAATGTAAGTTCCCAGATACATGTCAAACACGTATTCCTCAAGTTAAATAGCCTGATGAAAAAAAATACAACAGATTGAATTAAAAAAGACTACATTTTGCTACTAAAATTGTCACAATTATTATATTTTAGTTCTTACTATTAGATTTTGACCTGAATAATAAGTGACAAATGCTGACCAGACTGGGTTTCTGAAATGTTAATGTTTATCCAGATTGTCTTTCATAAATCTTATTAAATAAATTTTTTTCTCAAGGGAATAAAAGTTCTGCCGACTACTCCTCAGACAGTTATAACCTCTCCATCCACACACATCTGTTCCCCATAAATCCAGACAAAGGCAAACTTTTCTAACCAGTATTTTTTTAACCCTGTGATGTTAAAGTTGCAGTAGCGTCGCACTGCATCAACAATATCTGCATGTCCCCCCCCCTACAACACTTGCAAGACTAGATTGACACACTTGAGTATTTTGACAACTTTCGGGGCTCTTCTCAAATCCAAACAGCCTGCTTCTTGCCTCTTCTTCCTCAGACGGGTTGGAAGAGGTTGTCAGAATATCTATCAATAATACACACTCGCCGTATACATAAGTCCAGGGTTGCTGACATCAAGATGAATGGGGCACATCAACGTTCACATCTTGTGCTCTCTACGAAGCCTGTGTTTGCCAAGAAGAGCCAAGTAAACCTCATAGTGCTGTCACGGAGATGAGAATTACTTGTAATAATTTATACAACATGGATTATTTTTATGGGGGCACAGAAAAAGATAGAGAAAATGACAAAAGGAGCCAAGTATGAATGTAGTTTTAAAGCAGTTTTAGGAGACGGGAGAATCATCTGCTGACACCATGACAGTGCACGAGTTCAGAAACAACGTGACGCTTTGGAAGAAGGACAAAAAAAATCCAAAGATGGAAGAAGTGAGTGACGTTGAGTGAAAACTGGAAGACTGCTATGGGATGGAAGGTTTTGGATCAAGTCAAGTGCTCAACATCTTATGGTTGGTGTGGTCGCGTTGCCATCCACAAACTGTGTCTACATGTAGTTTTAATTTCGTAGTTCATGTCCTTTATCACTTAAATGTGTCTTTATTGCTAAAAATACCTTGAAAACTTAGTTGGATAAGTTTAATTCCATAACATATCACAATCAATTGGTGTACCCTCCAGTTGTAAAGTTAAAGAAAATTTAAAGTCCTTGTTAATGACACTGAAAAAATGTAGTTCCTGCTGCATCAGAGGAAAGCCAAGCTGCCAGTTTACACGGCCTCCATCACCGTGTGGTACACTGGAGCCACAGCCAGGGACAAACAGAGACTACAGAGCATTGTCCGCTCTGCTAAGAAGGTGATCAGCTGCAGACTTCCATCTCTGCAGGACCTGTACGTCTCCAGGACTCGGGGACGAGCAGGTCGGATCACAGGTCCATCCGGAACAGGACCTCCCGCCAACAGGAACAGTATCTTTCCCTCTGCTGTTGTACTCTTTATAACACCTGTCACTTATTAATAATCAGTAAACAACTAGCACTGATGACAAAACTGTAAATTGTGTGTACAATTTAGTATAAGTCTATGTTTATCTTATTTAGTTCACCTTAAAATGCCTTAAAATACAAAAACTTACAAAATACACCATAAGTAATGATGCCTATAAGATATTGATCCAAACAGGCTAAATAAGTGTAATCATGACTGTCGGGAGTTTGTTTTTCTGCTACATCTTACAAGGTTGACATGTATTGAAATATCCCTAACCCCATAACTCCAACCGACTGCATGAATGAAGAAACAAACAAAACGCTGCAGGTTCAGAGGTCTGAGATTGGAGCTGGGAGAAGGTTCTGTCCCTGCCTGACACAGCAGCGCATTGGGCCGTCCTGTCTGGAGTGATGGATGGGTAACGATAACACGACAACACTCCCTGGCGCTGTATGCTTTTGCAGCTGTGTGGTCCCATGCATACCTTTCATAATATATACAAATGATCTCCGTTCTCCATTCCTCTCTGTCTATAATGATCTGCTCTGATAGAAGAAAATACTCTCTCTCAAAAAAAGATTTTTGGCTGTTAGATAAAACCAAGCTTTTTTTAATGTACAGCGCGGATGCCAGGTGTCTGTCTGTCCTTGAGCTGGGCTGGATGCGCTCACATCTGGAGGGCAATTCATCAGAAGCAGCAACTGTGATTGTAGATGATGGCACTTTGGTAAACACAATTAGACACAAACCAGTCAGGCTTTGATGCAGTGTTCTGATTTATGGCATTAATGAAGCGCATTACACAGAGACTTGGAGCTTTGGTCACAATATACTGTAGTTCCCGCTAAGCCACATGCCTGGAATGTTTAGAAGTCTGTAACTTTTCCTCCTGTTTGCGTCCATGAAGAAGATGTTTTCCATGCTTTTTACATGATCTAACTCTAAGGAAAGATGTAGGGGAAGCCACGGGGCTTGATTAAAATTCAGATCTGTGGAGATGTGACCCCCGCGCACAGTAAAAATGTTTTATACCTGACAGTTAGACTTCTCCGGTGTGTCAAATTATGTTTCTGTGACAAGCACCAACGACAGCACCATCTGCAGTCCGACTTCTTCAGAACAGTATCCAAAGTGTTAGAGAGTAAAAAGGCCCCCCTCTTCGAAAATCAATGCTCATGTACTGTAAATTGGAGTTCAGTGAGAGTAAATGTGCCTATGTTCATATATTGAGAGTCTGTGAGAGTACAGGCATGTATAAGAAGTATTTCTTTTTAATGGAGGGGCGTCTGAGGGAGACTTGTGAAAACTTTTAACAGCAGATTAACCAGTGTTGGGGAATTGGGGGAGAAGTTATTTTCACTTTGGACTTTTAGGCGGGATGATGAATCAGGGCGACGCGTACAGAGACATGCCTCATCCAGGATCCTTTTACACTGCGACCGGGCCCCGCCGTCGCCACGCGTGAACGATCCGGTTCAGTGGAATAATTGTGGGAGTCAGGGTCAAGTGTCACAGGTAAAGAGGGTATTTTTATTTATTATATCTCTATATTATTATCTCTATAGTTTTTGACCCCAAGCCCTGTATATATTCATGCCTCACAGTGAAGCAAAAGATACACTTCAATATGGACACAGGCTTTAGGCTTTAGGGTTCTATTTAAACCTGTAATTGTGTTTTTTTGTTTCAGTTTTGTAGTGACTCATCTCATGCCTCAGTACTACTGCAATTTAACAGCAACACAAGATTGGACACTCTACGCTGTTGTCCTGCTCCTCTTCACTCACATCAGGGACAGAGAAGCTAGAGTAGGGAGGGGGGCTGCATGGATCTCACTGCCTGATTACATTGTGCATTTAAATGTCAAGATCGCCCCGTGGAGAGGTTCCGGGTCAGAGCGCCCTCCAACAGCACTTACGTAACCCAAGCCCATTCAGAAACACTACTCTTACTCTGAGTGAATCACCACCATTTTAAGACTAGATTGCGTTCCAGATTTCCGCTGCATTTTAAAAGCACTTTAAGATAAAAATACACTGCAAATGTCAACCGGGTAATCTAGATTTTCATCAGTCTGTCTCTGTCCACCGCTGTACTGATCAACACTCGTCTCAAATTCCCTATTCCGCTCTCCCTCCGACTTGCTCTTTAAACTGTCATCAGGCGAGGTTTTACAATGACCAAATTCATTCATCGCATCAAGGACCGGCTGGATGCGGTGAGCTGGGGGCTGCTGTTCGTGGCTGACACTTTTGGCTTTTCCGCTCCACACGGTCTACTGATGAAGAGACACCCTCGGCACAAACTGTCATTAAAAAGGCAGCCCTCAGCTCACACTTTTGAAAGCCTGTCTCCAGAGCGCGCACAGATGGTGAAGAAGGGGGTTATAATTGGCCATCAAGCCACAATAATGGTTGTCATGTCATCTTCTGGCATAATTTTTTTTCAAATTGACTTTATAGCCCAGTAAGACGGACTTAAGACATCAGAATGAAAAGTGGCAGTAATCTTTTATTGCTCTAGTCCAACAGGCAATAAAAGATAAAATATTTACTACAAAACACCAATTAAATTAAAAAAAATAAAAATCATATTTTTCGATAAACTTTTGGACATAAAGTACTTACCATTAAAAAAAATTATACAATTATTTATGATATATCGTATTTTCCGGACCTTTTTTCATAGTTTGGGCAGGGTACGACTTATATGTGATATTATTAACATTATTATTTCGCATTTCACATGTTGATTACTTTCACACTGACAACCGCAAGAGGGCGCTCTAAGCTTGTGCAGACGAGGAATCTGCGCTTTGTCTACCGCCGGAGTTGGCGGAGTTGTTTTGAAGTGACACCGAGGAAGAAGAGTTCAATGGATTTAGTGATTTGGGGTAATACTGATGCTTTGGTAAACTTGTTAGCATGTTCTTTATGCTATAGTTATCTGAATAACTTAATATGTTACGTTAACATACCAGACACTTACAACAGTTGGTTGTCTATGCGTCATGTCGCTGAAGGTTGTTACGTTAGCATAAGTGTACCTAGTCACCATGTTGTTCTCTAATCTGTTATTATTTTTAAATTGCATTTCAAGATGAAAATGTCTGTTCTTGGTCTTGGATTTTCATGAATAAATTTCCCCAAAAATGTTGACTTTTATTCCAGTGCGAATTATACATGTTTTTTTCTTCTCTATTATGCATTTTTCTGGCTAGTGCGAACTTATACTCCGGAGTGACTTATAGTCCGGAAAATAGGTACTAAATATGCACATGGACTGAACTTAACTTAACCTCAAGCTGCTACATTTTCTCTCTCTTTAACAAAAAAAAAATGTTGTACCAAAAGTATACACCAAATAAGAGTCTCTGGAAAACTGGTTCAGACATGTTTTCACTAACATAGTCTGACCACAAATTGTCTTCATGTTGTGACTCTGGAGTGTTCTGTTGTGTCTTTGGTCAAGGGGGCCTGGATCAGAGCGTGCAGTGTTTGGGTCGACAGACTGTAGTACGTACAAAGAGAGTGTTACAGTTGCAATCTGTGTTTAAATAGTTGATAATTATTTTATATTTTAGGTACTATAAAAAGTGTTGTATTGTGGAGTATTGATAAAGTAATGTCATGTATATATTATATATATATATATTATATATATAATATATATATATATATTATATATACACACACATACATAAAAAGGCTATTCTGTAAACATCGCCAGTTTAAAATTGACTCTAAATTTACATTTACAAACTTGCACCATTTATATGCATATATCTACCAGACTTTTCCTGCATGACATCCTTCTGAAGTTCCTTCTCTGTGTCATGATGGCCACAATAGTGAATTGCTCTTGTTTTGTCTGTATCGGCCCAGATGCGAGCTGTAGTTGGTTAAGAGGAATACAATATCCCGATAATTCTGAGGTCCTGTGCACTCGCCATAATCACACAGAAAGATTTGTTGTCTCGGAGTGAGCAGAACAAAGGATCAGGTTTTCCCATTTGTCCTTGTTCTGGAAATCCGTAATGTGAGGGCAAAGAAGGCTCACTAGGCGCTTCCGATAAGCCTGGCTATTTTGTGTTAGCAGCGCTGATGGAAAAAATCTTTAAAGGTTTAGTTTTCACGTTGTTCAATCAATAAGAACTTAACATTTTTATTTCAATTGCTTTTTTTTTTTTTTTTTAAATTAATGCTTAAAGCACTGATCAGAACACATCTGTCATGATCCTTCCCTGCTGCTCCTTCCTCCTCTCCCTCTTTTCTCCTTATTTGTCAGTTCCTGGTGGATCCTTCATCCCCTCCTCCTGCTGAGCTCCTCAGCTGCAACCATCTCCAATTACCACCTACTACTTCTCAGCAAGCTGACAGTCTCCAGCGTCAGATTGTCCCTCATGTTGTGTGGCGCATATTCGCTCAGGCAACCTTTTCCATTTTTGCTATTTTAGTTATTCTTGATACTTACCTGCATTTGTTTCCCGTTTGCTCCAGTGTCTCTCATGCGACCACCTTCCCGTTCATGTCAACCTTGCCCACCAATCAGCCTGCCACCACCTACTCCTCTGCGGTACCGTTGGATCCACTCAGCCCCTTCCCGGAACCAACTCCTCGTTCCAAGACTATTTTGTTTCCTGTCAGAATAAACTTTGATTCTGCCTTTTTGGTCCTCCAGTCTTGTTCCTAACGACATCACATGAAAGGGTGCCTACTTGTCCTGGTTTGGGCCTGTTATAGTCCTGGTTTTGTCTAATCCAGGTTGAGTCTCTGTTTGGTATCCACTTTTGATGTGGTGTTTACGGTAAACACACACCCATAATAATATTAAAGACCATATTCCCTTTGCTGGTATTTACAGTTCTTCAAAGAGAAACAAAAGTACTATTAAAAATCTTTTGTAAGATGAATATGTATTTTCGTGGTGTGTTGATGTGTCCGTCCTCGTACCCTGCTTGACACTGGACGGAAAATCAACCCTTTCACCATTTGTCGACACAACCAAAGGACAACTTTTGCTTGTCTTTGGGTTGATGTCAACCCAAAGACAAGCTCTTTTTTTAATTAATATTTGGAAATGTGAAATATGTTTATTTGCGATTATACTGCCTTCTTTCAATCATAAAAAAAAATAAAACAATAAAAAACTCTTTTGGGCCTGTTTTTCTGATGTTCACAAAGCAGCTGCAGGGGGAGCTCTGTCACTAAACTAAAGTTCTGCTTCCAATTAAGAAAAAGTCAGATTTTTGCACTTTTGTGTTAAACCAACTTCATTGTCTGTTTTTTATACTGCAAATATATTGAATTTGAACTGCCGCAATTTTATAATATGGTAATTATTTAGCTAATGAAATTTTCTCTATAAATAACAATTTATCTTGTCTTTTAATAGAAAAATAGAATATTAGACAGATTCTGAGATTTATCAGAACTAGAATTAGACCACAGGTTTTAAAAAAGAAAGTATAATAATAATCGTTTTGTTTTGAAAATGCCTCTCTTATCTGTATCAAAATCAAACGAGTCTATTCTTAATGTCTCAAAATGTAGTCTGAAATGTTTGTTTGTGGCAACACTACACCATCACATGCAGTTTAGCCCTGTACAAATATATGTTCTGAAATGCAGTTCATATTTCAGTCTTCTCTCTTACTTCTCTCTGCTTCTTCAGATGTTAGTTCAATCATACAGAATCTTACTTCTTAAGCATATATCACAAATGCAATTCTTGTCAGAAAAATTGCAATTATATGTTTCCCCAAAATTGTGCAGCCTGAGATTTTCATAAATTCTACTATTCTACTTAATTCTTTGGTATCTCTGCTAAGATTATTCCATAAATGTATTCCTTTTACAGTACTTTAAACTTCAGAAACACTCCCCTCTTCTCTTTGGCAATTTCTCATCCCACAACAACTTAACTTTTTCCCCATATTGTCTTTCTATCACTCACTGTCCTCCTTGGCTTTTTCGATTTTGCCTTCTTATTTTCACACACTGTACTGTCAATAGAGATCCAGGTTGGACAATTTATTACGAGTGGGAGGAATGAAAATACCAAACTGACAATCAATTTGAGGCAAAGAGTCCACGCTGGATCACTATTTGTCTTCATTGTTGATTTCGCTGTGTTTTTTTGCAAGCCGCTGTTGAAAGTCAGCGCTGTCCGTGTGAATGAGGT
The DNA here is from genome assembly GCA_015082035.1 of Chaenogobius annularis. Classification (NCBI taxonomy): domain Eukaryota; kingdom Metazoa; phylum Chordata; class Actinopteri; order Gobiiformes; family Gobiidae; genus Chaenogobius; species Chaenogobius annularis. The sequence continues at coordinate 161,522 of BJKM01000143.1, forward strand.
GCATTCTTCTGATTTTATCCCTCGCAATCTGCTGCCACAAGATAAGTAATTCACCGAGGCATAGATATGTGTCACATGTCAAGCTCAATCTAAATCATATACAATTGATTTATAACTCAAATTTGTGGATGCGCGTGGCTGAGTGGTCGTCCCTCTCACCGAGAAGATGGAGGTTTCGAAAGATTCATGCTTCAATTTTGTGAGCGGTTGAGTGAAGTGTGCATGTCTTCTCTGTGTTTGATAGATTCCCCAAAAGTGCATGCAATTTCCACCTTCCACACTTCAGATAAAAACTAAAATCTAAAAAGTCTCAAAGGGACTTGAAAGTGAGTGAACTTGTGTGTATAAAAAGCAATGTAAGATGAATTATTAAAAGGTTTATTGAACAAAAATACCCAGTGGCAAAGTGGTTATAGAAAGAAGGTCCTGAGGCTTGTTCTATGAAGCTGGCTGAACTTAACCTTGAAGTTTCTCTTATTTAGATAGACCCAGATACGGAATAGTTAGTTCTGAAGACGACCTGTGAGAACAATGGAAAGACTTGCTTACTTTACGCACAAGGAAATGTCAATATAATCACAAAATATAAGAGGAATTTAAAAATAGATTATAAACCAGAGGAATTAGGGTCACGTTCTTATGGAGTCGACACTTAGCGGCCAATCATGTCACAGAGAAAGCTAATTTAAGTAATGAATAACATGAAGATGCACAGCCTAATAATAATGGGCAAAATTACATTTGAATGTTTATATTTTTACGTATTTTAATTATATGTAATTATCGTCATACAAAAAGTATGCAAATTAGTCCCAGACATAACATGCACAACAAACTAAATGTGTTTAAGTTATTTTGATAAAACCTAAGCGCATTGATATAAAGCAATCGAGAATTATTTTTTTTTAATAAGATGATCAGTATTAAGTCGGGTTTTTTTTTGGCATACATTTTGTTTAAACATTGTGTGAAATAGTGGTTACGTTTTTTAAAAATTATATTAAATTTTTGGAACAATTTACACAAAACAATTTACACAAAACAATTAAAACATCATTACTTAAGAATAAAGAATAGGGGAAAAAAAATCTGCATCTGAACTTTTGCAATATTATATGTAGTCTTTTGTATTTATTTAATAACAACGCCATTAAACCCATACATTGACCAGGAGACAGTGTTGCATGTTTGATTAATACCTCATATTATCATTCTGCACATGTCAAAGAATGATGAACAGTACAGGCCCATATGTCCGGGGTGGTATCTTTAACATTGGGCGTTTAAGTGCAACGCTAGGCCCCCAGAGCACTACAGACCATTCCCCTTTGACCTCCACTTGAAGCAACCCTCTGGGCTCGGGACAGCTTGCCCTTCTCCTCGCCACCCTGTCACTTAGACCTCTAATTGCTCTTATTCCTCTGATGCTACGAAATGAGCGGCTAATACGGCAAAGTGGCCCGTCTTTTGGTGTTTGGAGGATAACAGATTGTTTCCAAAGTAAGAGGAAAGGGGGCTGTGTTCATGGTGCCGAAGTATCATCAATCATCATTTAAGGGTTCTTAAATGGTGCGCGCCTCCCCCAATGGGATCCGAGAAGGAACTGCCAGGGATATAAAGGGCAAGCAGACTGTATGTTCCCGCAGTAAGCAGTTTTGCAAAGTGTTCAAAGTTGCTGCATGCATTTAGATGGGGATCCGCTGACAGAATGCATAAATGTGTGAAAGAATGGTGCATCATCATAAATGGATCGGATAAACAAGCCATGGGGTTGGGTATATAAAAAGAGCTATCCAATAAAACTGGCACTATAAGCAAAGAATGTTGTTCATGTTTTGAATTTTCCATCACAGGAACAAATACTTGAAACATTTGCAATTATTACTCAGGGTCAAAAGCACCAACATCCAGATCTATAATGCAGTGTGATTTGAATAGCTAAAGAATGGAATATTTTAACCAACACAGGAGTAATAAGGCTAATTTGTGTTTGTTGTTCAAGATGCATATGGATATGTATAGAGCCCTCTGATTGTGCTCTGTGTTGTTCTGTCCGTCATTCTTTCAGTTTGTGATTTGTCTGCTCACAGTTTATGGATGCGTAGCAACGGAGCTGTACATGAGCTGACCACTGGAGACAGTAGTGAACACAGTGCAACAGTGGAAGCTCAACTTAAAAAAAAAAAAAGAATAAGCTGCCAAAAAAAAACAAAAAAAATTGCTCTTACCTCCGTTTTCTTGGCTCGTTTCCAACAACTATCCAAAAACTGGTTAATGTGCCTTCATTTTTTTTTTTTCTTCTTGCTCTATTTATTCTGTTTCGGTCAATTCTCTAACTTTATTTCTCTAGTTAATTCTTCTAAGTTTTAGCATCCTCTGGTGACTATTTGACAAACCACAGCTTTGACATTATAAACAGTTAGACATTCAGTTGTAGCCATCTGGACTCTGTTTTAAAAAAACAAAATGTTTCGACTCTCATCCAAGAGTCATTATCAATCTGCGAGCAAGTCTGGGAACTCAACCTTCCGGTTGTTTATAATGGGTTGTTGAAACCCACAGACACCCAGGGCATTCTGATGCTAATCAGGTACTCCGTGAGGAGGGAGTGAAAGTCAGTGTACAATAGGATGTAGCTTACCCATCTCAGGGCTGTTAGTTTCAAGTGAAACCAATAACTCCCTTTTATCAGGAGGTCCCGCTCGGTGGGCAAGGCTTACACATAGTAGGATATAAAACCTGAGTACTCAGACTTGTTTCACAGATTGAGAATGACTCTTGGATGAGAGTCGAAACGTTTTGTTTTCAAGAGTCCAGATGACTACAACTGAATCTTTTTCTGCTATGGAACACTCCTGGATGCATGAGGAGTTACACCGACAGTTAGCATACATGTAGTGACAGTAACTGAACGCACTGTTTATATACAAAAGTGGACCTTTTATGCTATATGCCTATAATTTTAAATGAATGATTTTCCCAAAATATTGTCTGGCAAATGGCACAAAAAAAAGTCTAGGAGTTTGATGGAGAACTGCAGACTTTAGTTGGCTCTTGGGGTCAAATGTCTCCAAAACTGCAAAAAGTTTGGTATAGTTTTATCAGCGGTGCCAATATTACCAGGGAAAAAAATCTTTGCTGATAAATGCATGCACTTTGGAAATGCTAGTACAATTTCTGGATTGAGAGGAGAGCAAAACTTGTTATGCAATGATTTTGGAAACTGACTGGTTGAGGGTGGAATATTTCAATCACAAACCAATCAACAACGCTGATTAACAGACAGCAAATGTGCACAACTTTCCTCCCAATGTTAAATCAACAAAACAAAAAAAAAGCTTTGTCAATGAGTTGTTTGCTTTGGAGCCATGACTTAAATTGTAATAGTGAATCAAATATATAATGTAAAGTGTGATTCTGCTTTAGCCCTTGTTGTGACAAGGTTAAGGTATTGCTCCAAATCACACTGGTAATAAGTGTGTGCAATAGTGAATTGCAACAAATTTAGGGCTTAATATTATTGCTAACAAATGATTAAACATGACTTGTAACAAGATATTTGCAGCGCACCACAACACAATAGGGATGTCACAACATCAATTGATAGTGCTACAATTATTGTGAAGAGAAAACACTATTTCTGAGCGATCACTGTGACCATGACAAACAACTTGTCTACCATTGTCTAACACATTACTATTCACATTTGGGACTAGCTTTTACTTAACATTAAGATGTATATTTTGGACTATAAACTGAAGTTAAAAAAAGACAAAAATGTGTTTTTTATTATTATTATTATTATTATATTTCCGTACAATTATATTATGACCTGAAAAATCACGTTTATAGAGTAATAATGTAGACATCCCTACTACAGAAGACAAAAGGAAGGGAACAGCAACTGAAATAAAGGTGCACAACGTAACTTTTCTGGTTGAGGGTATAACTCCTGCATGCGCCGCCTGGAATGTTCCGAAGTAGGGCATGAAATGTTTCTATTCCCATGGGAATAAGTAGGTGACTCCACCAAGCCACGTTACAAGTAAGATCTGTGGAGAGGTAAGCCTGTTCACAGTAGGAATGCATGTTAATTTAAAAAAAAAAAAGATGATGTAATGTTGAACAATAAAGGCCAAGATCAAATATTATTTTTTTTCCTCACTTGTAGGATGCTGAACTTAACATCCAAAATGGGCATTTCTTTCTCACTGATTTAACTCTTGTTAACACACTTCCATGAATTTTACAGTAAGTCTCACTGTGAGGGAAATTACAGCACATTGAAGGACGATTTGCACAAAGGAAAATGGAGGAGCCGTTTTACTTGTCATCTCAGAAATCCCTTTATCCCACTCACTTACTGAATCCGGAATCTGTTTTTACCGTGACATTTGCAGTAATGACTTATGACTCGACTTGTGACACTTTGACATAATTAAGCAGATAAAGAAACAAAAGAAACATGGGAAACTCACTTGTTCTATGACTTTTTTTTTTTTTTGCAGACATAGAAGCACTCTGAGCACAGACTGTATTCAAGCAATTGATAATGCACAATGATGGTTAGCTTGGATAGAAACTGTGTGGATTTTAGTTCAAGTGTAACTGCTGTACTGATGTAACTGTAAGGTTATATTTTCTCTGTGATACAAAAAAGAAAAAGAATAGTAAAAGTTCTTTGCTGAGCTTTGGAGACTTCCATTCAATTATATAGACCAATAACAATAGATGCATCAGTGAGGACAATAAAATGTATGGCATTACACTTTCAACAAGCTAACAAAGCTCCAGGCCAAAAGTTCTTAGTTTGCAACAGTTTTGGCTATAATTGTAAGTAATAATTTGAATGTTGGCTCAGCTTTATATTGCACTTAAGACATTCTCAATGTCTAAAAAAAATCTATTATCCATTCATTGTTTAGACCCAGGGTTTCCAAACGTTCATTCACTGAGCTGCACATTCATTAAAGCTGGGCTGGCTAATTTTCATACCGCAAAACCGGAAGTAGATAGTTAAATGTGTAAGTAGTTCCTATGGCTTTTCCCTTTGGCGCATTTTTCACATCCACAATCATTCAGAGCGCTGCTTTCAGCTCTTATTTTCGGGTTGACAATACATACAATACTTTATTATTATGAGATGCAGACAGTGTTCAGCGGTCTAACTTTTGTCATTAAGTGCTGCTTTTACATTATATTCTTTGTGGGAAAAGACAACATTTACCCATTTACAAAAAACTAAACAGAAAATGTTAGGTACCCCAGCTTTAATTTTAGGTCTTTATCACCATGCAACATGATGTGAGGTTATACTGGTAGAATTACTTTAATTTAATAACAATCAAATTATATGAATTGAATAATTAATCCAAATTATTGTAAATAAAACACTGACTATTAGGAATCAACCATGGTAAAGTAGCATGTTCCTGTTCCTGTTCTTCAGTTCCAGACATCTTGTATTGGACTTTTGTTTAGTAATCATATCACATAGCACAGCTGTCCAGAGTGACGAGGAGTCATTACTGTTCCAATGATCCCTCCAATGACCACAAATCATAATTACAAACACTTTTCACACCTGCAGAAAGATGTCTTGCCCAAGGACACAATGTATGCAATACCAACATGTAGTTTTTTGTTGAGTCAGATATTTCTACTTGAGTTGTAGAACCCAGACATCTGAAGTTTGATGAGGTGTTGAGAGGCTCATGTCAGGGTTTGATTTCTGTTTTTTGCATTGGATTGAAATTTGGATCAGGATTGGAGCGGTTTTGCTGAGCAGACAGATGATGAATGAGCGCTCTGCTGTGTCCGTCAGTCTTTCTCCTCTCATTAGGTCAGCAGCACATCCACAGCCACCGGGGGAGAGTAATTCAAATACACCAGAATGTGCACACGCTCCAAACACCATGTCCATGAACAACAATGGAGGCGCTTATGAGGAATGAGCAATCACGATGAGATGAGATGCATTGGTTTTGATGGTGCATCGGCTCAAATTTATATTTTTATTGGTGTATGCAGTTTTGTCTGTGGTAAATGTGGCAAAAATACCAGTGTTGAGACTCTTTTGGTGGGCCATTTCTCTCCTACATTCCTTTGGAAAGTTTGAGGCTTTTTTCCTTCCTCACAATGGGACAACCAATCACTGCTGCATCATTCAGCGCAAACTTTAAAGGGCAAATATTATGTATTGTTATATTGCTCTTGAGTACTTTTTGTTTTGACATCTCATATTTTAAAATAAAAAAAAATGAATTACAGCAAACAAAAATACATTTGGATCGCTGCTGTTTAACCTGTGACTACCTGTGTTTTGGCATCTACTGGCCGCAAAGGGAATTACACACAGTTTTAATAACAAACATTATAGTGTTGGCCTGAAGCTCTCAAAACCTGCAGTGAGGAAATCTAAGAAGTGGACCAGTGAGGCAGTGTTAGGATCATTACAAACTGGGAGGTTTTCAGAGCTGCCACAGATAGTTTGGATGAGTACTCGGACACTGTGACTCCATACATTAGATTCTGTGAGGACAGCATCAATACCAAAACAAACCAAAGTCACTTTCAACAATGACAAACCCTGGTTCACTCCAAAACTGAGGGAGTTAAGGCAGCAGAAGGAGGCAGCGCACAGGGCTAGTGACAGAGAGCGTATGGATTTAGCAAAGAGGTGTCTCGAGCTAGAGCATACTACAATACGCATGTGAAGCAGCAGTTCACTGACAATAACCCCGCCTCTGTGTGGCGTGGGCTCTGGCTTCTAACCAATCATAAGCCCCGAGCCCCCCCTGCTGCAGACAATCGAAAACTGTCTGCCCGACTCCACCTGCAGGTGGATCACTGACTTCCTGACTGATTGGAGGCAGTGCGTGCGGCTGGGGAAGAATGTCTCAGACACTCGGACTATCAGCACAGGAGTTCCACAGGGCTGTGTACTTTATCCTCTGCTCTTCTCCCTGTAACAACAACTGCTGCACCTCCAGCCACGACTCCGTAAAAATGTATCAAGTTTGCGGACGACACCACCCTCATCGGGCTCATCTCAGACGGGGATGAGTCTGTCTACAGGAGGGAGGTGGACCGGCTGGTGTCCTGGTGCAGCGGTAACAACCTGGAGTTCAACACCCAGAAGACAGTGGAGATGATCATGGACTTCAGGAAAGTCATAGTCCCCAGCCCCCCTCATCATGATAGACTCCCCCATCCCACCGTGGACTCCTTCTGCTTCCTCTGAACCACCATCATCCAGGACCCCAAGTGGGAGCCACCACATCAGCTCCCTCATCAAGAAGGCCCAGCAGAGGATGTACTTCCTGCGGCAGCTGAGGAAAGCCAAGCTGCCAGTGCAAGATGATGGTGCAGTTCTACACGGCCATCATTGAGTCCATCCTCACCTCCTCCATCACCGTGTGGTACGCTGGAGCCACAGCCAGGGACAAAACAGAGACTACAGCGCATTGTGCGTTCTGCTGAGAAGGTGATTAGCTGCAGACTTCCATCTCAGCAGGACCAGAACGTCTCTAGGGCTCTGGGACGAGCAGGTCAGATCACAGCTGACCCTTCTCACGATGGACATGGCCTATTTTAACCACTTCCTTCAGGCAGGAGGCTACGGTCCATCCGGACCAGAACTTCCCGCCACAAGAATAGTTTCTTGCATAATATGTGTCCTTTAAAACATACATTTTTAACAATTACTTTTAGCTAAAACTTACAATAAAAGATTTAAATTGATAATGGACCCTGGATATCAGCCCTTAGTAGCTCAGTCCCCATAATTGTGGCTGTTTCAGTGTGTCCTGGAGCCATTTGAACAGGTGGAGCTGCTATTTCATCTGGGATCTTCATAGCAAAGCAACTATCTTTCCATCACCCGCTCTCTTTTTTCACTCACTCTTCCTCTCTATCGCGGGCGCACTCTCTCCTCTCTCACTCACTCCTGCTCCTCATCTCTCTTACCAACCCCTTTTTATCCTGTCCATTTGTGCTGGGGAGTATTTGCTGCAGGCCTCTTCTCTCTCCTCTCAACAGATATCCGGAATGAGACAGCAACACGGAATACCGCTCGGAAAAGCGAAGAGAGGCAGAAGAAATTGTGCCTATGTGCCAGGCCTGTTATTTTGTTCATCACAGAGCCTGCCTTGACACAAATAATGGGATGCACTGGCAGAGTTTCACAGAGACGGCAGAGGGGAAAGTGGGCCAGTGTCGACCCCAGGCTATGCAAATCCATCCACAGATTTCCGACTTCACAAAAATCTAATGATCGCTCCCAGCCCGAGCATTTTCCATTCTCTTCTCTCACAATCCACCAATTTCCTCACATTTTTCCCTGTGACTCTGGCTCTCACGGTGTTTATGCAACTGGTGATGGGCTACTATAAGGTTTGTCATGCTCTTATTTGGACAATAATAAAACTATAACAATATATATATATATTTTTTATTCAATCACAAAATCACATTGGCAATTGCCTGGTAGGGCTTTACAAAATTGTAGATTTAACCACCAGAAATATCAAAAATAAAGCAATGAAACAGTCATTGGTTAATTAACGACAAGCAGATTGACCAATTCACAAGCTTCTCGGCAAAGGAAAATTCCAGTGGGGAAAAAAGGAAACCTTGAGGAGAACCACAGAAAAGCAGACATTTACAGCCATTTGCAAAAACAATAGCAATAGTTTATAAATTCTGTCCATGCCAAGTACATTTTCTGATATGTATTATCTGATATTTGCCATGGAAGATAAAAACATATACACACATATTTCAATTCTACAGCAGACCATTAAAGAAAATTGTGTGGTCATTATTGTCTTTCGTTATTAAAAACAAAACAAAAAACTTTATCCCCGGACACACGTCTCCAATGACTACCACCAACGATGGGCGTGGCCAATCTCATCGCTGTCAGGTTGAACAAGCCTAGGTACTACAGCTCTTAAAACACATCACACCGACCATTGTGCGACGCAGTTTGTGCCGAAACACATCAAGGTACTTATATCATCTCTTACCATTGGTCTGATATAAAAGAAACAAGCAAACTATTTGAAGTAAGAAGACAAGATGAACTGTTCTTGTAAAATTTAGGTTTGTTTGCAAAGTCTCCACATCACCAAAAAACTTGTCTTAGTCCATCACGAGTCATTCCCTGAGGTCCTGGATGTTTGCCTGACTAATTTTAACATCTTACTTGGAAGGTTATGGGAGGTTTATTTTGACACTATATGCATCTTTCCTGAGTTTCCTGCTGAGAAGCCTGAAGACACTTTTCAGAGAAAATTTTAGAAAAAGTGAATGTGCTTTTACAGCTTTGGTGTAAATTGAGGGTAAGGAATATTACGATATAGATAATAGTGGTCCTCAAATTGGTTGCAGCATGTCATCTATTGTGAATATAAAAAGTTGTTATCAATTTGAATAGTTTATGAAATGTTAAATCTTGTGGGGTCAAATAAAGCTCGTGAGACTATATTTCTCACTTTACTGGACTTCATTTGCTTTTTACTTTTGTTTTTCCAGAGGATTCATGAGAGTGAAAAGTTGGAGAACCACTGCCCTGCTTCATTCCATTATACTTTTTGTATTTGTCATTTGCATACCATCTGCTACAGCTGCCTCTGGGACGGACTACTGCTGGTTCAAGTGGGTATGAACCGCGCTTCCAGATTTCCCTCTAATTTATGCAGTGCTGTTGTGATTTACCGCCTCTCCGATGGGCACAGGGACCGCTCAAGCATGTCCCAGCAATTAAGCATTGCGTTAAGTAAAAATGTTGCAATTTGCAAGGCCAGCGTGAGAGTGCACTTTAGAGGAACTGGGGGACTGTCTGTGAGGGCGGTGGGTTAAAATTATATTCGAAAGCAAAAAGTAAAGATTAAAGTCAAAAGCTGCAGTGTTTAAAATAAAAGTATAATTTCTTCACCACTTTTGTGGTTAATTTTTTACATTTATGTTTGGTTCAACTCTTGAAGCCTCAACCAAGGTAGTTAATAATAATGATAATGATAATAATAATAATAATAATAATAATAATAATAATAATAATAATAATAATAATAATAATAATAATATATACCACATAGACACAGAAAAACAGTTTTGAAGAGATGGTTTTGTTTTTGGGTCTTTTGAGGCACATTTACAGGCACATTTCTGATAACATTTTGAGTATGCTTGTTTATTTTCTATTCAAAACAATTGATAATATGCTGTCTGGGAGGAGTTTGGGGAGGCCATGGAGGGAGGAGGACCATTGGGTGCTCAGCACATGTGGACTGGAAGCACAACCAGTCCACATGTGCTTTGTGGAGCTGGAGAAGGCTTTCGACCGTGTCCCTCGTGTCCTTTGGAGGGTGGTCCAGGAGTATGGGGTCCGGGGCCCTTTGTTCAGAACTGTCCGGTCCCTGTATGACCGGAGCAGGAGCTGTGTTCGCATTGCCGGCAGTAAGTCAGACCTGTTCCCAGTGCGTGCTGGACTCCGCCAGGGGTGCCCTTTGTCACCGGTTCTGTTCATTTCTAGGCGCAGTCAGGGGTCCGATGGTGTCCGTTTTGGGGATCACAGGATTTTATCTCAATGTTGTTCTGATGGCTCCATCAAACCTGGACCTGCAACATGCTCTGGGACGGTTTGCAGCCGAGTGTGAAGCAGCCGGGATGAGAATCAGCACTTCCAAATCTGGGGCCATGATCCTCAACTGGAAAAAGGTGGCTTGCCCTCTCCAGGTGGGTGGGGAGTCCTTGCCCCAAGTGGAGGAGTCTAAGTATCTCGGGGTCTTGTTCACGAGTGAGGGAAGGATGGAGCGTGAGATTGACAGGCGGATCGGTGCAGCGTCCGCAGTGATGCGGTCGCTGCATCGGACTGTTGTGGTGAAGAAGGAGCTGAGTCGAAAGACAAAGCTCTCGATTTACCGGTCAATGTATGTTCCTGCCCTCACCTATGGTCATGAGCTTTGGGTAATGACCAAAAGGACAAGATCGCAAAATGAGTTTCCTCCGCAGGTGGCTTCACAAACTAACTCACTAACTTTATTTATTAATCAACTAACGTAATCACTGACTATCAAGGTATTCTCAAATTAACTTACTTAATAACTAACTGAATTACTTACTAACTAATTACCTAAAATTTAAGAGAGCTAAAAAAAAAAAAATGTGAACAGAAATATTATTAATAATAATGATATAAAATAAATAGATAATATTTCAGTGGTCAACTAGTTGCAGGCTTGACCATTCGTTCTCAGCCTTAGCTTTGAGCTTTCCCTTTAGCAACCACTTAGAGAATGCCGCGCACATGACCCCAAGCTAACCTACAGACTGTAATTCAACCGTCCATTTACACAAGGAGGACCGTGCTACACACTACATTTCTACTTTATTCAGACAAAATCATAGCCTTCCATTCATCAGTCCCTGTTGTCTTCTTCCGTATGCTATCACCATGTATAGCCATATTTTCTGCAGGTAAACCAGAAAAATTCCAAAGCTGCTCAAATAGAAACAGAATCAGTTATAGATGACAGGCAGAAATATGTGGTGTTTGGGCCAAAGAGAGATGAAAGCGCTCTGACGGCGATGTCTCTCATTCACTTAGGCATTTCTGTACTTCAACAGGCTGCAAAGGCTGATGGGAGTTTTATGTAGATTCAACTTTACATCCAGTTTGATCTCAGTAAACAGGGATATAATATTGATGTGGGAAATGGTTTGGAAGGTAGGAGTCAGAGAATTAAAAACGGATTACATGACCAAATTATAATTAACCTTAACCAATTAGATCAAAGCTATAGGGCTAATTAGATCTAGATCCGATTCATGAACATATATACAGTACACCATCATAGCGGCAACATTTATTGTACTGATGAACTTATAAAACCCAAAGTACATGACCCTTCAGTCGAGGCTATGAAGGTGACTTCCCAGTATTCTAAATGCAGTGAGTTTTCTCCAATAAGAGCTCAAAACATAAGTAAACTGTGACAGCGCTGCTACAGTTTAACAGCAAATAGAATTATCTACAACTCTGCAAATGTTTAGTTTGCACCTGACATTTAAAAGAAGATAATCAAATACACAGTTGTAGAAAACCAGATAAACAACTGAAACACGGCCGCTATACTCATGCACTACTGATACATTTATCACTGATACAGACTTTGCGATCACACACAGTTAAACTTTCTCTCCTTAAATAAGATGTTGCTGAGTTTGAGTGTTGCGGAAATTAATTGTTGCAGATGTTGCAGTTGAAGTTTCCTTTATCTACTTAGCAAACAAGTTAGCTAAGCTCTGCACAGTCGGAGAAACTACTTTCAGTCTCAGTTTTGCCGTATAAAGTTAATTTGAGTAAAACAATATCTCCACGGACAAAACTGAGGCGAAAAGACAAACAAATAAATACATTTTACCAATTGGGCTTTAGAACCTCTACAGGGGACACTTCACCATGTGTTTTGTTCTGTTGCCTTTTTGGGCCATCATTGTATTGCTTATTTATGTTATCAGTATAATAAATGTACACATTTTAACCTAATAAAGACTGTTGGAAAAATAATAATAATAATAATAACAATAATAATAAAAGTGACTGTAATCAGCTGTCATCTCTCTTGCATACATGCCTTTTGCTTCGTAATCTTTGCTGAATCAAACTCAAAATATTACCCACATCAGGTCATATCAGGCGAACATAGCAGCTCTTTTTGTGACTCATTTCGCACTGTTTTTCAGAGAGAAAATGCAAAGGTAACAGCATGCCAATGGATAACATTTCTGTGATGTTATCCCAAATCGTCCTTTCTATGCAGCCTTTGATGTAAGTAAATAGCTTGAAAATTGCATGCTTTCCAGAGACATTACAGAGGGTTTCTATATTTGCACGAATCTATAGAAAGAAAAGATGAGATTAGCCTCACATAACCTCCAAAATTCATAGGATGGCTGTAAGAAATATCAAGAAAATTGAACATGCAATCCAATTTGAACATTGAAGATGGAATCTTGTTTTCAGTTTCCAAGCTTTCAGTTGTTTTGTAGCCTTGTCAATATCTGATCATAGTGCTGTGGCCAAATCCATATTGTTTGATATGTGACATGTAACCCCAATATGACATTTATCGTTTCTTCTCTGGGTGGTTTCAAAAGTGGAAGATGCCATAGCTGTTCATAGACCTCTGGGAATGCGCACACAAAGGCGACGTCTATAGAAAAACCGATGGCATTTCAAACTTTTGATCAGGCCCCAAGCAATCCTGTGTGAGCGCTGGAATTAGTGTACTGTATGTTGTGTGTCTGGTCCGATGTGACTTTTCTAACAAGCATGGAAGATGTAACATGTGAACAAACAAACAGCTCTGAAGAAAAACTGTAAGAAAAAGCTTGAGTCAAATGAATGGTTAAACTGAGAAAAGTCATGCCGTCCCATATTGTGATAACACAGAGTTTAGAATGGACACGGTACGCCTGAATGCCACTAAAGACACGAGGGGCTATTGTTGTCAAAAGTTGCAGCGACATTTATTTATTGTTTATTTGATAAAGACTGTTGTCTCTGCTGTCTCTGGGCGGAAAACATTTGCCGACATCGGCTTGAAGACAACTCGGCTTAGAAACCCTGACTCTTTATTTTACATCTGGCAACGTGAAATGTTTTTGTTATGATAAAGAAAGAAAGAAAAAAAATGTGAGAAGGGAAAAGGAAAAGGAAAGCTTTTGCGTCTATTTTCTACAATTTATTTTCACAAGGGAGCTGCAGGGGGAGCTCTAATGCCATATTTACTTAGTTCTGCTTTAAATTAACTCAAGCAGAGTAAGTTATAAGAGTGAAAGCATTCTGTCTCGTATCCAAAATATACACCAGATGCTTTTTATCTTTTGATTTCACATTTACAACTGAGGGATAACACAATTTACAGAGAAAAATCAAGTATTTTATTAAACCATTCAATGTTGAAATGGAATAGTACAGAATAAACTCAGTGCAACATTTGCCAAATAACATTGAGGACAACAACAAACATTCAATAACAACAAAGTAGTGATGATCGATACCAAATATAGATAAATCAATACTGACAGGTGCCAAAAAGGGTAGATACTCTCTCATCCAGCCATCGGTCTGCAGTTCGAGCTGCCATGCATCACCAGCATCCATCTCATATCAATCAATATTTGTTATTTGCACATCTTTATGGAACATTAATTTATACAATACAATAACACAAATAAAAAATACAAATAAAAACATAGTAGAAAGAGATTCAGTTGTAGCCATCTGGAAAAAACTGGGTCTAAATGACTACAACTGAATCTTTTTCTACAATGAAACACTCCTGGACGAATGAGAGATTACACAGACTCGTTTCTAACAATTTGGGGCAAAAAAACCTTGGATCAAAAATAAAAACATACGCAATTAGTCTTTAGTTCAAGAAGCGGTTGAAAGAAAATAATGATAGCCAAGCTAAAATTGTTATTAGTTGAGGAGTTTTAATACATTTAAGTACAAAACACATTGGTGTTCAATCGATATTGTGATATTTGCCATAATATTACATGGTATTGAATGAAATCATAAATTAGTAGTATCGCCCATCACTTTAGCAAAGATTTATAAATACATTATTTATATGACGACAACAACAACAACAACAACAACAACAACAACAACAAGTTCAGTCGTTTAATTGATGTATTGGAAAGGTCCTTTTAGACACAAATCCATCTACTTATTTATTCCAAAACTTAAATCGTGGGATAGCATGCATGTACTTCTGGTTTTACTTTTGACAGAAGCTTCTGAAGGGCACGTCCTTGCTGCCTGGACACAAACAGATCAGACTTTGGACACAGAGCCATTAACACTCGAGGTTGAGAGTTCAGCACGAGGCCAACAAGTCCATTCACGGCACTCTCAGGCAGCAACATGACACCGCGGCCCACAAATTGGCTTTGGTTGTCTTTATGAGGCTGCTCCACAATCACATTATGGATTACGTAAGAGCAGAGCAGCAGGTCGCCCCAGGATAGACTAACTACAGGATCAGGACAGGATTTGGAGTGAATTTAATCAGTGCGAGGTGGAAAATATTGGATGAAAGATTGTTTTGATTCACCTTTGGAAAAGTGCATGGAAATAATGTAATTCAGAAAGTATGTATCATCACACTTGGCTGTTATTGCAGTCAGAAAACTAGACCTAGTGTTCGCCCACCAACTCTCAGTGGTTTCAAATCATCTCAGAGCAAAGCATAAGCTTACTGGCTTTGTGTCCTTGGGCAAGACATTTCACCCACCTGTCATATAAATATATGAGTGATTGCTGGTGATTGGCAGCCTTTTCTCCATCTGTTGACCCCTATAACCTAAGTACAGAATACAATGAATAATACAATGTGTCCATAAAGGTGTTGTATAAATTGACTGCATTACTATTATATCAGCTTTTGTCTGCCATATATCATTCTAATATGTGACACTTGTGGATCATTATATTTTAGACATTTTGAATCACAATATGGTCGAATGGTTAAGGCGGCAGCACTTATGCCAGGCTCCATGTGCTGCCGGCCGCAGTGTTGTGTGTTCAAATCCCGACAGTTTACTGCATGTCCTCCCTTCTCTCTCATCCCCTTTTCGTGCTCAGCTGTCCCGTCTAATAAAGCCAAACGTCTGCACAACAGAGTGTCATGCGATAACGCCCCCTCCTATTGTTACAGTTCACGATAGCAATCAGCTGATTATTATCGTTTTTGTGCCAGAAATGACTACATTCTGCTTAATCGTACACGTATCACTAAAAAATCTACGAACGAAATATGTACAGAGGCGTGAATCGGGAGATGGCGCTAATGGAGATAATTGTCTTAAATACAGAAATTAAAGGAAGAATGAGGAATAAATGTAAAAATATAACAATTATAACAAGTTTAAAAGCTCTTAAAAGTTGATTTATCCCTTCAACATTTTATGCCAAAAAGAAAACATATGACTTGCAATGAATAAAATGTTATCTGAACTAACTGAAGAATTTACCTATAAAATAAAACGTAACCATATATATAGCAAAGCAAAACCAGCCTTATATTGTTGTAGTTTAAGTCCTTCATTACATCTTATTTTAAAATATACACAAAGATGATGGGCACATTAACAAACTTTAAAGCAATAAAAACCAAGACCACATTGTGCCGCCTTGGTAGTTTTCAGCAAAATTGGTCATATTTCAAGGTAAAAATGGTTTTAGCCAAGAATATAAGATGTATCACTTGATCTGCTATGATGCATCAGTTTTATATTCTCACTGTCATCGCACTGCGCCTCAGGCTTGGGCTTTCTAATGGCTGTATTTATTATTAATGCGTTCGGGCGTCCGGTAGCTTATGGGATCCGTTCGCTCCATTTGGTCTTTAAATTTGGCTCTTCATCTCACTTTGACGTACAACGCGCTCTGTCCCCAAGAATAAATATTTTAAATGGGACTGTGGGATGGATTTTTGCATACATTTGATTAATTTGTCATATTGTATACGAGAGAAGTTTCCAAACGTGTATGCGCCGTTAGCTTAAAGGCGACAATTGTATTAGCATTCTAAGACGTGCACGTGCGGCCGTTATAGTGCATTTTTAAAGCGCTTTAAATATAGGACACGCAATATTCCTTCCAGAGTACCGCGATTTCTAAAGTACATTGGAGAAAAGCTTCACTACTTCCATGTTTATTAGAGCACTCTTGATCAAATTTATGGCCCTAATTTGCAACGGACATGGCTGTGTTTTCCCATTTACATACAGTTTATAGAGCCGGGATTTCATTTGCATAATAGGAGCGCAAAGTGATATGCTGATAGAGCAGAAGAGAAGGCTCCCACTAAAACTTTTTTTATGGGCCAGTGGTAAAAAGAAGATAAAGCAAATACCTCGAAGCGCCGGTTTAGTGTGTATACTTTTCTGCAAACGCTTATTCAATGCAATGGCAGTGGCACTGGACGAAAGAGCACACGGGTCTGGAGTCGTTTTTCAGCCCGCACGAGCAAATAGGATGTCGATATCCTTCAAATGCCACAGAAACAAGTGGAGCTAATAGAGGCCATGCACAGACACAGAAAATACACTCTGTTTTCCAGTACTGAATGCTTTATCAATAGAAATGCCTGCAGATCTTAGCAATAACAAGAAAAAGCTCTATAGCGGTCAAGTTTTATCCATTGACCACAAATCTTGCACAGTGTCTTTGGTTACAGCAAATGTGGAAAAAATATTATCGATTACCGTATTTGATTTTGTGTTTGTGGACTCATTTTAAAGGTGAAACTACTGAATACTACTAAATAGCACTGTGAATGGACTGAATGGATACAGCAATCAAATGGGTTTGCCACCTAATTTTGTCACTACTAAACTGCAGTGTGGATCTAATGTGTCGCTCTGTGTCTTGTGGTTAGTTTGTTAGTTTGTTAGTTATTTCAAACCAAAATATGACATAGTTTACAACACATATTTCCTGAAATTATTTATGCAAGACACTGGTTTGAAAAGAGGGATTATTTCTTTTTTTTTCTCTGTTGTGTATTAAAAACTGCTCCGGCTTTAAGCGTTATACATGTATCTGACCGCTCTGCTACAGCTAGTCAAGGTTTTTCTGTCCCTATTCAAATCACGCTTATGAATAAATCAAATAATAATACTTGAAGCAGCCCTTGGTGCTCTTTTGATTGTGTTTGATCCAACCTTTGATGACTAAAGGTAAATCATGAATAGAGGAAAGAAGTGTTTTAGCGTAGACTAGGTTCTGCGACCGGACGCATTGCCAATCAAAACACACAACGAGTGCGACACATATAATAAACCATTTGGATGATATAATCATAGCTGCTTATTTTTAACGCGCATCTCTAAAAGTCAAATGCGGAAGACATCTGTTCATGAATTTCCTCATCCCATCATTCGAAACTAAATATATAGCTTTTTATCTCTGAATTACAGAGCTGCTCTCCTTATGTTTCTCACTCAAATGTGATTTTTTTTCTGCCTTTGATTTTTCATATGCAGTCATTTTCTTTTTGACAGGAGCAGGCCATGTGTTTCTCTGATTGCTTAATGTATTTGTGAACCACGACCACTGGAACACGAGATCAGACACGGTTCTGCGGTATGTTTTTTCTAAAGTGTATGAAAAGCTGGTCTTGGCTGGCCATGTTGGATGTGATTCTTCCTGGCACATCCACAATATACAGGTAACATCAGTTTCAGCACTTTATGTAATTCATGGCTCGCCAGTTTCACAAATACAAAAGCATACATTTGATAAAGACAGGTTTTATAGTTAACCTTTGACATGACACGTGTCTGTGTTGTGATTCTTTCAGCAAATATTCCATACCAAAATCCTTGTCCCTCGTCACTCTCTCTGCTTTCATGTCCATCCATCTGCACCAGTGATCTGCCCTCCTCCCTGGGACGGTGACAGGCAGCTGGGGCTTTTCTCAAAGACTCTCTCTGCTTTGTGGGAGAGAAGGGGCATAGGGTCAGCTATGTTCAGGTAAGAGTGTGCGTGTTCTCCAGGGAAAGGGCTCTCAAGCGTGATCCATATCTGCCAAGGTATTGTTCCAGCCAATCGTAAGTTACAGGCACATATTTTGACCCCACAGCGCGGAGTGACTAGAGATGACAGCATCTTGGAGACTGGGGGTCTATTTTACAAAAAGTGTATTGTTATTGGACCTTTCTGAATGATGAAAAGGAGCTTAAGGCTAACTGAGTTTTATCACCTGCGATGGTGACGCCGCTCTAAAGATGCAGGGTTAAGTCCCTAATCTGCCGAAGTTTTCAAACTAGGTTCATTGATATTTATTTTAGTAAAAAGTTCAATCATTAACCTAATTTATTAAAATATTTTTAATTTTGAAGACACTTGTCCCTGGTGCAAACGTGTTCTGAACAATGGATGCCATGAATTTCATGATATCCACTTTGTATTCATGCAGATGGCTAATGGCATTATATAATACTAACATAATAAGCACAATTATCAAATTTCAGGGTGCTAATCCTTCATGGCTTGGCCCCCAGAGTAGCAGACACGACAGATCTACGACCTCAAATAATCTAGCCGTTCCCCAAGAAAAAGTGCCTTCAGCCAATCTGCTTTTTGGTGCAGTACGAGCTGTCCAGTTTGGAACACAATGCCATCTCGCATTTGAAATGCCGGTACACACAGAACTTTTAAAACCATGCTAGAATCCTGTTTATTTGAGAATAAAGCCTATAGTTCAGATAACGTAATTCCTTCATGGAGCTCTTGTGCTACATGTGCATCTGCGTCTCATGCTGATCCCATCTTATTGTTGTTGACGTTGATGTTGTTGCTTATCTTTGTGCTCTTGCAGAATGCTGTTAAATGTTTCATCCAATTATAAGTAATGATCTGCTTTTATGTGGCTTTTAAGAACGTTCATAACTTTTCACATACTCTGATCCAGGGGTTCCCAAATCTTTCAGAAAACAAGGACCCCCAAAATAACTTTGCACGACCGGTCCGGGACCCTCCAATGCTACTGGACTACACGTATGTAACCATCACAATTCAAGTTCTGTAAATTATGCAGTGTCTTAAAATCAGATGTTTATTATCGTAGACTGAACATGAGATTATTTGATACTGTGGCTTATTAAGTAATTTGATAGCTTTTAAATAAAAAAATACTTAAAATACAGTGTCATAATTATAAAATTAACATCTTCCAAGTCATCTCGCAGCCCCCAGCTCATCCCGAGGGGTCCCGACTCCCACTTTGGGAAAATTTGTATATTGTATAAATGTATGTTGCTGGTCTTTTTCCCCCTTGCCTGGGGACTACAATTGAAAACTAGTGCTACAGTTAATACTGGCACATTTATAGACATGTTTATTAATTATGTTTAGGGCCTATTTTTCCAATAACGCCTGAAAAAATGAGCCCCATTTAAAAGTGAAGCTGTTCCTGAACCCTTTGGAGCCTTTATGAAGCTGAATAGACTCTGTAGTTTTGGATTCTGATGTCTGTTTTACTCTAAATATAAGTAGAAACAAGCTCCGCACAGAGGAAATAAGATTTGAAATCCTGCCTAGATTTTCTTCTTCTAAATATATATGAGTAAAGCTGGTGTTGTGTCTGGAGGTGAGGGCTGATTGACACGAGTTTTAGCATTTATTGGGTTTTGACAATTCTCTTTTAAAAGCTGAAGGTAAATTCACTAAAAATTAGTTTTAGAGACTTGTAATAAAGCAAAAATATCCAGGCGGAATCCGTATAAATGTCATATTCATTTTTCACTTTATTTTATGGTAATTTTTTACTTGTGGCTTTGGAGTCCAAACTGACCCCAATGCTTCCCAGAATGATTGATTTGACTGGAAATAAGAGGGTTACAGCTTTATTTTTATGTACAGCACATCAAGCGACTCGAGCGTTCCCTTTTATAAGACGGTGGACAAAATTGAATGAATAAAGAAAAAGTCCAAAGCGTAAGTGGTGTGCATTTTCCCTGTCCAAATAAACTAGTAATTAAAGGTGCAGTGTGTGACCTTTCTGGTGGAGTGTTTGCCACCTGGTTTTCCCCCATGAAGATGTTATTGCTTTGCCTGGAATGTTCCACAATATGGAAAACTTTGTAACATTCCAGGCAATTAATATCACCATGGAAATAAGCAAGGTTACGTTGTGCATCTTCAAATGTGGACAGTTGCAGAAGCAGAGAAATCCTGTTGCAATGGAAAACAATAAAACTCAGTTAGTGGCAGATGGTTGCAGCTGATGCCAGTGTGGTCCTGGTACGAGGTGGGTCCACGTGAGACATGAACCACCCCCTCGTCTGGCACAACTTCAAACCTCACAATTACCGGGCAAGGTGCTGTACTGGCGCCGCTATGAAATCCAAAATGAAAATGAGTTTCCCACCACAGTAACAATCAGAAATGCAGATTAACTTTCAAACATGTGTTAGATTTGCTTAGTTTCCCAGCCATGGAGGCTTACAAAGCAGATTGAACCAAAAGGCAGAACATTGTGAATAATGTCAGCTCTGCCCAATCTGCTTAAATTGTGGTGTGTTTAGGGGTACAAAGTTGTGACAGCAGTATATAGTTAACAGTAAAATGCTGCAGCAACTACCCAAGTACTTTATAAAGAATTCAATGCTTTATTTGTGCAAAAATAATGGACGACTGCTAAAAGAGATGATTCGACTACACGCAATTTGACAACAGACAACTCAAAAAACGACCTAACTACACATGACATGTAACCCGAGTACTTACAGTGCATATTATGCATTGTTTATCATGTATTGTCTTTAAACATGCTCTTGACTACCGTTGCTTGGCCATCTCATGTTTTAAAATGTAAAATAATGCCGTCTATGTCTTGAAAGCACACATTGTTTTCCATCGGCCTGCGCTCCCTCATCTGGACTTGGCGCGTCGTACTGGCAGCAGTGGGAATTAACATGAAAAGACATCCAATAAGAATTGGAGCTCGGTATGCTAATATAAGCACGCAGTCGTAATGAATGCAAGTTGAACTCCGAAATGCTTAGAGCAAGTTTGGGAATCGTTTGCCTCCAGATTTAAAGAAATTTAAACTTACCGTATTTTGCGGGCTATAAGCCGCTGCTTTTGTCAGATGTTTTGAGCCATGCGGGCTTATTTAGAGGCTGCGGCTTTTCTGTGGTTTTTTTCTTTCACCGCTAGGGGCGAACTAACCGGAATTGGAATCAAAACTACAGAAAAGTTAAGCAAAAGAAGCAGATGTTGCTTTTTTATTCAGCTAGCAAATAGAACACGGACGACAAATTACCAACTATAAATTATTTTTCAAATTCTTGCCGCATCAATTATGGAACCCAAACGAAGAAGTTCGTACGAAGCAAGTTTTAAGCTGAAGGCCATCGATCTTGCTAGGAAGCCGCGCGGCTGCACGCAAGCTTTAACATCAATGAATGTACGGGTGAGACGCTGGAGGGGAGAGCACGCTGGAGGGGGACAGCGGGACGAGCTCATGCGATGCCAAAAGTCAAGGAAAGAGTTTCTGCGGCCTATACAAAAGGTGCGGCCTATGTATTGTTTTATTATCGTTTTTTTTAAAATAGAGCAAATGCGGCTTATATATGGGGAGCGGGCTAAAAGCCCGGAAAATACGGTAATTTCTGAGGTGCGGAGCAAGAGGATCTCATAAACAAGATTGATGAAACTAGTATGTCTTATGTGTCGTAAGCAAAATACAACTCCAGGAATGTTTTTGATGCGGGTAAGTTATAACGTTGTCAACTGTTATGTTCTCTATTTGTTTTGTTTTTTTTTTGCATGATATGAGTCCTTTAAAGCGATGGTTCTCAACCAGGAGATAACTTATTGAAAATGATTTCAGGGGTGTCCCCAGATATATGGGGAAAATATATGCAATAATCATGAACAAGAATTGACACCCCTCCAACGCAGTGGTAAATGTAGATTATTATTTTTGTTGGGCTAACAAATGAATGTTTTTGCAAATGTTATTATGGCAAAAGGGTTAAGAAATACATATAATATATATATATAACTATATATATATATATATATATATACACATACACATATATACATATATATCATACACATATATATACATCATGCATGATATATATGTATGTACACATATACTATATGTATATATTCATATATATCATGTATACATGTGTATATAATAACATATGTATATATATAATATAATACACATATATATATTGTATATGTCTCTTGTATGCTATAGACCAGGGGTCTCCAATTACATTTTCCAGGGGGCAAATGTCCAAACGAAGGCTAAGGTCCGGGCGCCGGACTACTAAATCCCACCACAATTTTATGTTTTATCCTCTATAGATCCACAAACAACTCACAGTGGCACAATTCAACAACAGAAATCAACATAAGACTCAGAGAAGTAAAAATATCATAATAATATCACATGACTAAAAACAGGACAAAAGCACTAAATCCCAGTGTTTACCAGAAACCTGACTTGACTAGTGCAGAGCAGACCTGGACCAAGACGTTAAACAGACTAACACCATATCTACCAAAAAAAAAAAAAAAAAAAAAAAACCAAAACATGGATAAATTATAAAACAGGACTAAAACATAACTAAAGCAGGACTAAAACAGGACTAAGACAGGACTAAATTAGGTCTAAAGCAGGTCTAAAGCAGGTCTTAAGCAGGTCTAAAATAGGACTAAAGCAGGGCTAAAGCAGGTCTAAAACAGGTTCAAAACAGGACTAAAGCAGGTCTAAAGCAGATCTAAAGCAGGTCTTAAGCAGGTCTAAAACAGGACTAAAGCAGGACTAAAGCAGGTCTAAATCATGGCTAAAGCAGGGCTAAATCAGGACTAAAACAGGTCTAAAGCAGGTCCAAAGCAGGACCAAAGGACTAAAGCAGGACTAAAACAGGTCCAAAGCAGGACTAAAACAGGACTAAAACAGGTCCAAAGCAGGATTAAAGCAGAACTGAAGCAGGTCTAAAGCAGGTCTAAAACAGGACAAATTTTAAAATAAATGTCAATAGAACATTTGGTTCAAATTATATTAAAACGTAGTAGCCTATAGTAGCTGCCCAAAAAAGCCGCCCATTTAGTTCATAAGAACAAACGCAGCTGTCACTGGGCAACATGCACAGAATCATGCATGTTTTTGGAGTTCTCTGACCTGCAGCAGTCTGTTAAAAATAGCCCAACTGAGCATTGAAATATATGCAACCTAATGAAATGGACAACGGGAAAAAGTTCCTGAAAGCACTAAACTGGTGACAATGGATCTGCGCCAGAGAAATTATGTATTTTTATCTTTCTTTCACCTCCATAGTCACGTTGTCTATACGTTACCATGTAAAATTATGTGTGTTTTATTACAATCTGACACACAGAGAAATTAGTTCATGAATTTAGACTTGCCTAAAGCAAAAGTGCACATGTCCCGGGACGAGACCGCAGTCCACCTTTCATAACCCACAGACCTTTCAATCCAACGACGAAGCCCGGAAAACACGCTGTCCTCCGGTAATTTTCCTCGTTGTCGAGCAGACTTCCACGCGGAGCACACGGTCCTTACGCATGTTACATTTACACCAAATCATCAATGGAGCTGTTTTTTACTGTGTCTGCAGCATCACACATTTGTGCTTTGACAGAGCAGTGTTTCAGATGAACCGGGGCTCTCTGGCCCGCCAAGACCAGTGGCGGAGATGCAGCAAAGCAGCGCAGAGTGTTGCGGCACGGATGCGACGGGAAAAAAATGTAATGATATATTTTTAATTATGGGAAACTGGGCCGCCTATTGGAGACCTCTGCTGTAGACATAAGAAAGCATCTCAATTATGTCACTTTGAGCCACATATTGTCTCCCTCAGTACAGCCTCAACTCATCCTTCTCATAGTAACACTGCTTTAAGGGGAAAAGTAACTTGAGAAAAACACAGTTTGGGAGCAGACTGCTGTAATGATACACTCAGGGACCTGTCGCAGCAGAGACTAAAGACACACAGTTCTTCAGTGTCTGAGTAGAGGTGCCAATCCTTCAGTGTCCCCTCCGGTGTGCTACTCCATGGGTCCTTGCTCCTCTCTCAGATTGAGCGATACGTCCTGTTCTGGTCACGCTGTCACTGAGGGCCCGAGAGGAGAAATGGAACTACAGCGTAACAACAACTGCAGCCCTCTCAGCTCCTGTCTGATAGCAGAGAGCGCCCACAAGGTACACAGAAGGAATATTTGTAACACGCAGGAATGGATGAGCAGGACAAAGGAAAAGGACAAGTGTAGCTGCAAATGTATTTTCAGAATCCATTGGGCCATGTCTGAAATTGAAAATTCATTGTTTGAAGCATGTTTCCTGCCTCTCTATGGAGCGTGTTCTTCCTTCAGTAAGTGCCAAGCGAACAGTAAAGGCATGTACAGTGTGCAGCTGCTGTCACCTTTGGCAATAGGTGTGTGCATCTGCAACTTTAAATACTTTAAAACAATAACAGCGGTTAAAACTGTTTTTCAAGTATGATTTTGAATGTGACGGATGAAGAAAGACAATTAAACAAACTGTGAACACCTTTATCTCAGAGCTGTAATTATTTATTTTATTTATTTATTGACCTTTAATTTAACCAAGTAAGAAACCCATTGAGAGAAAGGTGACCAGGGACAAATTAAAATAAGCTGTTTCCAAAATTAAAAAAGTTTAACAATACAAAAATGATATAATTTTTTGTTCTCAGTTTGTGGTTTGTGCCAAAAAATAAAGCTATTTGCTTCTAAGTGTGTATTTGAATAAGGAATGTCAAAATGTTCAGTTACAAGCTAGAATCCTGAATTAATTCGAAATTAAATATATCCGTAAACACATCTTGTATTCCTTTAATATCATTCTTTGATGTATCGCTTTCCCATTCCAAAATCGAGACAGAAAATCCTGTTCCTTAAAGTTGTAGTAACAAGCAACCTTAACATAGAGCATCCTTCCTAATAGTCAAGCATTGAGACAGGAAGAAAATGCTTGTTTTTCAAAAATGCTTATAAACTTACAACACCTTTTTCTTTTGGCTTCAAATTCCAGTTTGTTTTCTCATTTTCTTCTCTGGGTTTATTTCCAGCTCACATTCAGCTCATTACTGAGAGCTGCGGCCTCCATAGAGGAGAGTAAATCTAAATAAAAGTGTCCAGCGCAGCAAACCCAAATGCTCCAGACACGGTGGGTCCTGTTTATTCATCTGTGCCACACAACTGGGACAAGGTTATGACGTGTGGACCTGCAGCAAAGTAACAGCCAGTCCTGCCAGCAGCGCAATACGGGCCTTTCCTACTGCAGGTGCATGTTCTTATAGAAGAGGAGTCATCTGATCACTGACATCATTACGGGAAAAACAAGTGTGTGATGTTTGAAATGCAGTCATTTAGTGACATTTTAAATTATATTCATTTAAGACAGCAGCAAAATAAATACAACAAGAACACAAGTAGAACAGAACAATCAAAGAAACAAAATCACAACATATTAACCTAGCCAAAAGTGTTACATTTATAAATTTTAGAATTGAGTCCGAATGTGATTTCTTCTGTATGTCTATTGTAACGTCAGTCCAGTTCTTGATTGTAGGTGCAGATCATGTCATCTATTTTTGTGTAAGGGCCTTTTCCCCCTGGTGCCAGGAATATGCTCCAAAGATATCCATTTATAGTGTCTATGGCAGGAGATTTACGGCCCAAGTACATAGTTTTAATATCTATTCAAATTAATGACATTATTTATTTATTTTATCAGGGACATTGCACACATGAATCCTGGACAGGTTGATGTCACAATAACAGTGAGAAGTTTATTCAATAAAACAATCAGTCTCTCACACACACACACACACACACACACACACTCAACTCAACAGCATTCACACATTCACTCATAGAGTAACCACTGCTTGGTCAGGCGTGTGAACATGTTGTATGTTGTACACATTAGAATATTACTTGGAAGAGTGTTATAAAGGTTGTTTCATTTTAAATCAAAGATATCCGTGTTGGCCGCAGACGTAGCTAACACCTCTATCTGCTTTTAGCCTTGTTGTGCGTCTTTGCGTGTTGTCGGTTGTGCCACTTATGTGCTACATGCTGAAAGCAAGCAAAATACAATTACTGTATGTATGTTCCATATTAACCTTATGTTCTTAATCTTTTTTTGTTATTGCTGTCTGTGTACTAATTGGCCTATTTACTGGCAGGCTCCTGTCAGGATGAGCCTTCTCATTTCTTCTTGTGCCTCTCTCTCCTCGTTGCTCAGCCTTAGACAGTGTTGGTCCTGTGGTTGAAGCGGACAAGCCATCAAGCCTCCACTTCGAGGCAACTGCTGTTGTGATTTCGGGCGTTACAAAAATAAATGTAATTGAATTGAAAAGAGGCTGACGGACTCTGCCCCCTGCTTTAAGCCGGGTGTCCCACCAGACATAAAAAGTGCTTAAAATCAATGCTCCCTCTTACACTGACACCCGAGCATTGCGGTCAGGCGTCCGGGACCCGCGAATCCGCTAGAAGTCTATCCTTGCCGGACACTGCAGTGGTCTGGTGCAACATCCTGGTCAGTAGACTGCGTGGGGTTCACCAAAAAGTGGCCGCAGTGGACAGGAGTTGGTGTAAAGGCAACCTGCATGTAACCCACGCGGGGCCTGAATTGCACCAGCACTGGAGCCTGTGTACATGAGGTGTTACTGGTCCATTGTGGTAGCTCTTGGGGCATTTTGTCTGCTTACTGTGTTGGCTGTAATATGGAAACAACTTAGAATTGTGCTGCAGTAAACATAACTTGCATAGGGCATTATTCAAAATAGTGTAATTCTGCTTTTAAATTAATCGTCTCCTAACTCCTGTCCTAACTCAAGTTAACGGCCCTGTGTGACCTTTTATGTGGGGTATAACTCTGGGTTCTCTGTGCTCATAATACAGAGTGCCGTTGCTGACAATTTTCAAGCCAATGTAAAAAGTAAATTGCTAAACCTCTAATTTGGATAGTGTTAACTAGCACTATGCCACCTGAGAACAACAATATTTCTTTGATAAGAATGAAAAATATTTGTAAACGCTAGCAGCATCTGTAATGATGATCTGGTTATAATCTCAATCTGTATTTTTTGTACACAAAAACAGAAGAATACTTGCATCCTTCTAAAGCAGAAGCATTAGCAGGATGCAAGTTTAATTCCTGGATTATGTGAGGCTTTTTTGAGTTGAGTTAGCATATTCTCCTTGTGTCTTGGGCTTTTTTTCTGGTTGCTCATCTAAAACCTGTACAATAACATCTCCAGCTAAATACTCCTGACACCTTTGGCTTTGGCCAGAACTTTTAACAAAATGAGTACACTTTGGCTTAAAGGTGACCTTACCAACTTTTCTGTGGTTCCGCCAAATTCTTCTCGACAATACGCCGCATATATTTATTACGTGTAAATTATTGTTTAAAAATACCTGCGAGCGGAGTTAACTCTAATATTGAAAAAAGGTGAACAATAGCAGTTATTAATTCAACTCAAATTAAATCTTATTGTACAACAAAAAAACGAATTTACGCATTAGTGCAAACTATTACACTCAGTAAATATTGACCCTTAAATAGATTTGTCCATCAATCATTTATTAAACAATCGGTTGATATAATTATTTTGACTAGTATATTCCATCTCTAGGTAGTGAAAAGTTAAATAGTGCATCTTAAAACTATCCAGATGAATAGAACTTGTTAGAAAAATTTGCCTGATAGATTGTCTTGAGAACAGTACATTCCTTTTGTCGCGAGTCATTTGATCTCATTCTGAGCACAGACAGAGACAGGCTGTGCTGGAGGTGTGAGGTTACACTGGTTTCTGTGTGAACAACAGCTCTGCAGCCACAGTGAGAGCAGGTCTACAGTCAGCGCTATCTGAACCTCTGCTGGACCTTAGCTGACCCAACGCACTGTTAAAGCTACATTACCGGAATTTTCTCGACTTTGAGCCATAACAGAAGGATGGAGTTGAGTCTGACCTGCTAGCTGTGGTGTCAACATTTGCAGAGCTGACAACAAGCCGTGACAACATTTTCCATCATTTTCCAAGGTCCATCATTTGTGGATGTCTATTTTGGATATTTTTCTTATCTCCCATGGAGTTACACAGGCCCTTTCCCACCATCTGAGATGACCCCTTCTGTCTTCCAGGTTTTGACAATTCAAATGCTTAATATGCAGACAGAATGCCACTGTTTTTGCAATTGTGAAAAGATTCTACAAAAATGGCAAAAGTCAAAGCTCCAGGTTAAAAAAGAGAAAAGTTGTACATATACGTTCTCATTTTATTGGAATTGGAAGTTACAGTAACGACTCGCATGTTCTATTTGCCACAGTAAGCAGATTAACAAACCCTCCTGCTGAGATGCCGTTAGAACTAATTTCCACAATACAAGTAATAACCCTAAAACCACTTAAACTTAAGAGTGTCAAACTCATTTTGGGCCACGGGCTGAATTTAGACGCTCAGCCTGGGTCGAACATACTGTAAAAAATAAAACAATGAAAAATGTAACAAATTTGATATAGCCTGTCTATGTGGACACTGTTGCACAAATCTGCGGCAGTTGAAAGACTGAGTCCATATTCATGCATCAGCAGCAGGAAGAGGAATATGGACTTGTAATATGATTCTGATATTAAATGTTGGTATCATAGACATGTTGATATTCCTGCACAAACTCAATATGAGCTCACTATTTTTATAGTTTAAGCTTATTTCAGTGATCCGTCCAGGTTTTGCAATGGTTTGGATGTTTTCCTCACAGAGCTGCCCTCAAAGAAGTTTGTTTTTTTTGTTGTTAGCTTCACATTAGCGCCGCTTTTAGCACAGCTCTAACCTCCACAAAACCGCCTCCTTTCTTTATTCCTCGTGTTTCTCAAAACCACGTCTTTTTCCTCGCTCAAACCACTACTTAAGACTGTAAAGTGGGCGACGCGCATAGGCACTCTCAGCCCTCGGGGCTTGCGCTAGCAGCACACACAACAGCGCAGAGCAGCGCGGGGGGGTGCGGCAGCAAAGGATTGTGGGAATTGTAGGTCTAGCGATAAAAACGCATATATCTATTGGAAATCAATAACTACACACTAGAAATGTTCGGCGGGCCGGATTAAAACGTCTGGCGGGCCTCATCTGTCCTGGGAGCCTTGAGTTTGATACATGTGACTTAAAGCTGACTTGCTTCGCACCTGTAACTGACAAAACTGTCCAGGAGATTATTATCGGTCTGAGTTCATCTACATGCTGCCTCAATTACCCACCAGATCTCTAAAGTCTGTGCTGAACAGTTTATTAGCACCACTCACTCACATAGTTAACATGTCGCTTAAATCTAGAAGTCCTTGAAAAGGTTGTTTATAAACAGCTCACTTACTTCCTCTTAAACATGTTCACACTGCAGGTCAAATCCGATTTTTTTCCCATATAACACATATTCCATTTTTTTTTTAATCCGACGCTGGACACTTTTGTGTGTGGAAATAAATCTGCAATGTATCCGTACTTTTAGAATGCGACTTCAGTCTAAACGCTCATGCGACTTAAACATCATCAGTAGGCAACATTCTGACTCAAAGTGGAGCGAAATGACAGACAAAGGAGCCGAAAACTGTCAGTGGAAGAAGGAAGAAGTTTGTGAACTAATCAATATACGGGCTGACAAATCAATTCTGGCAAAAATAGAGGGTGCGTACCGTAATCGATTGCTGTAATGACAGTGGAAATAAAAACCCTTTGTGCGAAATTTAAAGAAACTAAGGACAATAAAAAGAGCGGACGCGGCATGACACACTTTTTTACTTCTGTAAACACAGTGCGCTACGTGTGACGTCGTGTTCTTGTGGGCCACATCTAGCTGTATTCACATCAGACACAAATAGCAATCGCATTTTTTTGCAATGTGAACGACCACATGAAAAAAGTCAGATTCAAACAAAAAATCCGAACTGGGCATCATACTCTGCAGTGTGAACATAGCCTTACTTAATGTTTTCCAGTCAGGTTTTAGACCTCATCACAGCACTGAGACTGCTCTTGTCAAGGTGGCAAATGACATCCACATGAACATTGATGCGGGCAAAGCCTCAGTCTTAATTCTAAGTGCTACTTTTGACACTGTCAATCATGCTCTTACAGAGACAAGAAGACTGGATGGGCATCACTGGCACTGCCCTAAATTGGTTAAAGTTCTATCCGGAAGACAGGAAGTATTTTGTTGAAATTGTTTACTGTGTCTTCGACCACATGCCTCTGACCTGTGGGGTGCCTCAAGGGTCAATCCTGGGACCCCTTCTCTTCAACTTCTACATGCTGCCATTTGGTCAGTTGATACACAGTGAAAATGTGTCCTATCACAATTATGCAAACGACACTCAAATCTATGTCTCACTAACGGCAGGTGAATATGGACCAGTGGATTCACTCTGTCACTGCATCCAACAGATCAGTGTGTGGATGCAAAACAACTTTCTCCAGCTGAATTCAGACAAGACTGAAATCAACGTCTTTGGCCAACAGTTAGCAGTCACCTCCAGAGTCTCGCTCTAAAACCTACAAATCAAGTTAGAAAGCCGTGAATAATAATGGACTCAGACTTGAATTTTAACAGCCACGTCAAATCAAAATCATCAGCAGCTTTTTACCAGCTAAAAAACATTGCCAAAATCAAAAGTATAGTGTCTAAACCAGACTTGGAGAGACTTATTCATGCATTTTTTCTGCAGTAGATTAGACTACTGTAACGGCCTGCTCACTGGCCTCTCCAAACGAGCTGTAAAACAGCTGCAGTACATCCAGAACGCTGCTGCACCAGGAACCAGGTAAGTACGATCACATTAGTCCTGTGTCTTCAGGTCTCTGCACTGGCTCCCTGTGGCTCAGAGAATAGACTTCAAAGCAGCTCTGCTTGTTACAAGTCTCTCCATGACCTAAGCACCAAAGTACAATCTCGGACATGTTAGTGCCATATGAACCATCTCGGACTCTGAGGACCTCAGGGACCGTACCTCCTGCTGGTGCCCAGAGTCAGGACTAAACATGGGGAATCTGTGTTTCAGTTTTATGCAGATAAAATTTTCTTGAGGGATGTGAGACAGGCCTCTACTCTGGCATTGTTCAAATCTAAGCTAAAAACTGTGCATATGACTGAAAGGATTTTATTTGCACTCTTCTCTTTTATGTCTTAAACTGTTTTGTGATTTTGGTCATGTCTTTGTGGATTTTAATGCATTTTTTCCTGTTGTGTGAACCACTTTGAAATGCCTTGAGCTCTACAAATAAACTAGCCTTGCCTACTGACGTGACACCAAATTCACAGAAGTTTTATCCCGCACTCAAAAGTCATATTATCAAGGACTAGCATTAATCCTAGATATCCTGAAAATTATGCTTTAATCCCAAATTGACACATCAATCACAGCACAATTGAAATGATGGATGTAAAGGCCGGTTTAGCCATTAGCAACCAAAAGCTTATGCTTTCGGTAATGTGTGATCATGCTGTTAAGTGTCACAGGCTATTACGCTCTGTACAAGCACAATTTCATTTCAGTTTTGGAACGGAGAGCCCATATTCATATTTAAAATTCCAATTTCACCACAATAATGAAGTCATATTTTCAGGGCTGTCTTTTCAAAAATGGTGGCGTAATTAGCCTGGTGTTAGCACAGATGGACACTTTTAAGTTTTTCTTTTCATCTGTTGATTTTCTGTAATTATCCACGGACATTTGGATCACAAAAAAATAAATAAATATGTAAAACATTCAGATCTTATAATTTGTGAAGGTGCTTGTTACTTCCTGAGAGGTTTTAATCATAATATGTATAATTGTACAAGGTTTTACGTCTTACAAATCGTCTATCTCTGAAGGGAGCAATGAGGTCCGAGTTGAACTTGAGAGACAGTCGATGAAGTGCTTTCAAATTAACATTATTTGATTCTTAATGTGATAAAATGCATACCATCCTGCTTTGGGGTCAAACACAGCCAAAGATTAACTGTGACATGTTTTTTCAAATGCTACACTTTAGTTGGCCTCTTTGCCTTTCTGCTTTGCACTTGTGATCCAGCTTTTAAAATGATGGTGTTGTCAAGAGGCACTTTTAAAAATACTTCCTTCCTCCCTCAGCAGCAGTCACATGTATGTATGATAAAAGCCCTGTATAGCCCAAAGCATCATGGGACAGCGAGCAGCATCCATTCACAACTAATTACTATTAATTAAGTACTTATTATGTTCTCCACATAGGATATTGTAAAAGCAGCACTTTGTGACAAAATCAGACCGCTGCGTGCTGTTTGCATCTTACCTTATAATTAAGTATCGAACCTAGAAGCATGATAATAGGATTGATAGAGCTGGTTAGCCACTGTCCAATCCAAATCAGAGTACTGATGGCTTATCTTCTTGACAACTGAAGGCATGCACAATTGCGTCAGGTTAAATATGGGTCAATAAAAAATACAAACTTCAATGTGAGGACAGTGTAGTGTTGTGTTGAGCTACCATAATAGTTCTCTATGTAACTTTTCTCATGGACGGGCCGCCATAAGCTGGCCTCCACTTAACCAGAATGTTCCAAAGTAAACTTATCTATTAACCCTGCCAGGAAGCTGAATTCTCTATCTTGTTAGGCTCCCGCTGATTCGTTTGCAGTCCACACCAGTAGCTTAACGGGCCAATCTCATGGCATTTAGGGCCCACAGGTTTGACTGGAACCAATCACAGAGAAGCACTGTGGTTTGGGCAGGAGTCAAAACAACCAAACCAAAACAAACATGGAACCAACGGCCGTACATTGGCCTATTTTAGGAGAAATACGGACTATTTTGTTTTGCAAAAAATCAATCAACCTTTATTTATAGAGCCCTTTACAACACTCAAAGTGACCAAAGTGCTTCACAATAAAATCAAGACAGTACGAAACATAAAACTATGTAAAAACAAACTGTACAACATAAAGTGTCACTACATTACAGAGTGTTAAAAGCCAGTTCGAATAAATATGTTTTATTCCTAGATTTAAAAAGGCTAAAGTCTGTGATGATGGGCATGTCGGGGGGCAGTTTGTTCCGTAGTCTGGGACCAGCGACAGAGAAGGTTTGATCACCCCAGTGTTTGAGTCTGGTTCTGAGGACTTCCAAAAGAAACTGATTTGTCGACCTTAGAGCCCTGCTTGGGTTTTGGGCAGATAGATAAGGAGGTGCCAGGCCATCTAGAGCTTTAAAAACAAAAAGTAAAATCAATTCTTAAAACATAACGCTGTTATGATGTTTAAACAAATCAGCATGAGAGACTTTCCAGATGGATTCATGTGTAGAACTCAATTCAGAGTAAGACACAGATCAATCTGGTGTGAGCCAGGTTACTTATCTATCTCACTGGAGACAAGCAAGTGACACCACCAGGCCAAGTTACAAATCACATCTGTGGAGAGGGAAGGCAGCAATAAAAACACCTGTAATTTAATAAATGCAAAGCTATCTCCATGGACCATGGATGGAGCAATGCAGGCGGTGGACCGCCTCCAAAAAGTTATATATTTTCCTATAAATAATAAAGTACATTTATTTTTGCTCCATTACAGATATTCATTCATTCATTCATTCATTCATTTTCTACCACTTGTTGCCATTAGAGGTGCATTACAGATATTAAAAGATACATTTTTGAAAAACAGCACTTCTGAAACAAATGTAGGCTGTCTGGATCTAATTATAGCATGTTTTAGCCTCTGCAAACAAAACAGAAATGCTGGTGCACTTTTAGTTAAGTCACATTCTATCTTCAGTTAAGCAGGGGTTCCTCTGGGCTACGATACTATTCCATATTGAGTATTGTTCTTGGACCTGTTGAAGCATACTACAGAAGAACATTGAAAATCCCACATCAAAATCACTGTGATCTCCCATTCAGATGAAAATCCTTCTCCCAAAATGTCCTGTTATAACATAGTGTAACCTTCTGGAATAATATTCCCCCCTCAGGGAGAGAAAGCACAGGTTTGAAAATTGCGGTTGAGAGAGACACAAACTTCCGATCAGGTGTGAGCTTAGATATGCTTAAAAGTTCCACAGGTGCAATGCTAATATTAATAACCATATCTCCTGATTAAAATGCAATGGGAATTAGTGCAATGTACATTCGTGCAAAAGGAATTTGTGCAATGTAGATTAGTGCAGTAGACATTGGTGCGATATAGGGATAAAAACAATAGAAATCAGTGCAATGAGAATCACTGCAATGAGAATCTGTGCACTATAGGGGCATGTGCGATGAATTGTGTTCTAATTGTTGTCTGTCACTCTCCGGGTTATTTATTGTTGAATATTTGTACTAACATGATCAATTCTTTTTGCCTGTTTCTGTGCAGCTGTACGTGTCTTTCTTTCAACTTGCCCAGGAGTCTGCAGATGGAAATTAGCCTAAGGCTATTATCTGGTATACTTACATTTGTTTAAATGTTTATCAATATGCATTGATGGAAACTATGTCCCATTATCAGTGCTTCACCTTTTGACTTTCTAGCATCCGCACGCTAGCGGTATTTGTCCATTGAACATTGGCCAAAACTGCAAAGCATTCTGGGATGTGGTGTGTGAAGGAATGCTCAGTGGAGTTAACAGCTTTGGCAAAGATATCTAACCAGAAACCATTAGATTTACCCTTCAAAAACAAAGCAATCCTTATTTTCCAATATTTTCCTTCAGATACACACCAAACCGTTACCGTTTTGCCAGCTGATTATGATAATGTCCTTGAAACATATTTTTGTAAACACTAACATTAGACTTGAATGTTTTTCAAAGTTTTTTCGAAGTTTGGCGAATCTAACAATGTACAGTACATGTTTACCTATTTTCCTCCCAATATTTGATGTCATATGCAGACTTGTGGTAATGGCTGCAATCCAATTAGTGGTGTATTAAGTTGAACCTGCAGCGATTGTTTAAAAGGGTAAGTGTATTGATTTAGTGTGCGGTTTAAAGGTCAGTGAGCATGTCACACAGAATGCTACTGAGCTACTGAATAGGCAAGAGTTTAATGTGTTATGTGATTTAGTAACAAAGTAGAATCTTATTAGGAAATGTAAGCAATGTTTGGTCATTATCTGATATCATTATAGGCAAACTACTGGAGCAGGCTGGTAAACGGTGATTTAAAGCAGGGGTATGCTGACTTTATTCTTGAGTAAATGGAACTAAATCGGCACTTCCGTCTTTTTGGAATTTTCGGCTAAGCAGGAATTCCGAGAATTTCTATGAAGAATTAGAGAAAAGGCTTGACACTAAAGTAATACTATATAAAGTAGATTGATCTGTCAAGAAGTCAACAAGGCAGTTTCTCTGGGCGGCTTGAAAACAGCTTGTAGGTTGTATATACGTAACTTATCGAGATAGGCAGCCCCCCCCCAAAAAATAATGCTTCCGAATAGTCTAATCTACTAGTGATAGAACAAAAAACAGGTCAGATTTTTTTCTGACTCGCCCCGCCTGCAAAAATATTTTGCGTCAGGACTTGAACCGCACCTTGAGAACGCACAGTCATATGGTGTAATCTGGTAAAATATGACACTTTATTTTACTGTTTGCAATTAAATGCACCCGTTTTAAATGGCTAGCGCACTCAAAGGCAACAGCGCCGAAGCTTTTAGGAGAGTTTAGGACAAAAGCAGCCTGGATATTATACCTGACGGTCGACTGCTCTGGACGTCTCCAGGTGAAGAACTACTCTTTGCTCTCGTAGTCCATGATGTGTGACTTGCTTCCTTCACGCTGGAACATAATTTGTGAAGGTAAGGTTGGTTTAAAACTGCATTGATAACGTGGCTGGCCTGTGCTCACAAAACGCCACATGCTTTTTTTTCCTTCTTTCTCCGTTTTCATTGGGTGTTGTAAAATAAAAAGTCTAGGGATGGAAGTTGCCCTCAGTTAAACACATGCAAAAATGATCTGCCCTCGTTTATTAAACAGTTCTACAGAATGTAGGAGGTGACGCTTAAGGTGCTGACATTTATACTACCTGAAGTTACAGCGAAAGAGCATTTAGACCAGACTCACCTGCAGCCGCTGTAGGTTACTTCTTCTCAACAGCTGTGGGTCCTGTGGGTCACACGTCGACCCGCACATCATTAATATGAACTGACTTAAGTCCTTTCTCTCACCCTGTAGTTGAACCAGAAATAACTGGAATAGTCACAGGTTGTTTCCATATAGTTCTCATATTAAATCTGACTGGATATATTTGTCTGTTCTTGGCAGTTGGTTCCTTATTCCGCCCCGCCCACTTTTGCCACATATCAGCAGTTCCATTGTAATGGCAACGTGTGAAAAATGCTATAAAGTAGATTAGTGTAAAATGTTCATGGGACCAACAAGTCAGCAATGCAACGATTCCCTGGACCTGAAATACACTTTTCTGTCTGTGTGGAACTTATTTTCTCTCGAGATCGGCAGCCCTATGTTAACTAATACAACCGGAAGAAGGATTACGTCGGAGGCAGCGCTCAGGCAAACTTCTGGAGAATAGGGTGAATAGTCCTCATCCAACGAATGCCTTTTAAATTTCACTTTCACTTATACAATAATTTATGGCGGTACCTAGAAAATGCGTGGTCATGTGGAGAACATGCAAACAATCCATCTGGCAGTATCCAGTGTATGACTCAAATCCAGGACATTTTTGATACTGCTACATTGGATCATAAAGAATGCATAAGAACGTATGGGAAATGAGAAGAATTAAATGTTACGGTATGTTAAACTGAAATGTCAGTTTTCAAGTTTTCAATCATACCTGCAGTAAATAAGAAATTGGAGAACAGAAATTCAGAAACCACTTGACCATAACCTCCAGATTTGTTTAGTATGCAGTTTGTTAGATGTTAAACTCTGACTGAAAAAACGAATAATAAGTGAAATTCAAGTTCAAGTTCAAGTCAATCCAGTCATACTCATGTGCTTGATAATTTTCATGAAAGTTATGATTTCATCAACAGCAGAGTCATTAGGTTATGGCCTACTTTGTGTTATGTTATTAAATGAATCAAAGGCAAGCATGTTTCTTAAAGATATGTACAAGCTAATTCATCCAATTGTACTGGAACGACAGTTTAAAGAGCTGTTTCTTTATCTAAATTATGCTCCAAACCAAAGAGGGTGAATGTCCCACTTTGAGCTTTTGCCTTTAATTCACGTTCCTCTTTTCTCATTCAGAGCATGCTTGATATGTGCCTATAATTCTTGCATTTATTATCTCTTACATAGAGCATCCCATTTGGCAAAGACATAAATGTATTTTGTGAGCATCAACAGCGGCAGGACAATAACTGTTTGACGCAAGTTGCCAGTTCAGTTTCACATTTTATACGACATCTGCTCTGAGTGACAACATGCAAATGCGGTACGCTGCCAAAAGCATTTTATAAGCTGTAACTAATCATGAGTCCCATCCACACCAGTAACTCAGTGTGCCGGGAATGTGACTGCGCCAATAAATAATGCATGGATGCATATGAGTTGACATCCATCCAGTGCAAAATAAGCACATATAGTTTTGACTGAAGACATGTTATATAAACGCTTATCTAGAAAACCACCTGACATTCTTCTAAACTGCCTAAGTCTGTCTCAGCAGAGCATGGTGTGCGACAGGAGGCGTGGTGTGGAAGGGGGCGTGGCCGGCTTCTCACAGAGCCACAGACGAGACACACCTCACTTAATCAATTTGTCCACCTGCAGTACATCAGACCGGTCTTCACATCACCACTCTGCCAGATAATTACAACATGTTTGGTAGTGCTGCCTGAGTTTTCTCTCTTTTGTTCTTGTTTTTGGATGTCAACTTACCTGCTGCTCCTCGTTTGACCAGGTCCTTTGTGTGTCCTGCTGCAGCTCCTCGTGTCGCCCAGCTCCCAGTGTAATCTTGCTTCTACCCTGTTCTCCATCTAAGTGGGCCGTCTCCCTGTTTCCACTGCCCAACAACTGTGGGTTTGAAGCTGTCCTCCCGCTCAATCTGAAAATATGGGCATTCTAGGATGTTGCGGTATCACATGAACAAAACCTACTAAGGGAATCATCTTAATTCTGCTATAATTAGTGCAGTGTCTTACTGTGTCGTTGTTGTTTTTTTTACTGTAGTGTTTAGCCATATGGAACAAGCAAGACTCCAAACACATGCATAATTAGTGAGTTTGCATTCATGAATTTAGCCTATTGTGTAAATTACACGTAAGGATAGCTCTTTCATGCAAGGCAGGTGCTACATCTTAGAATAACATAACTGTAAAAAAGAATAAGCATGCGCACATGTAAGAACTGCTTATTTTGACTAACACGGGACTCATTCAAAGCGGAGACGTCTGAGCCTGATATTATTTATTCATGCAGAGCTGAAGCATAACATCAAAAATTGGATTTGGATGACATAATATTCAGAGATTTACTGTGTCGGGTATATCACTGCAAATGATAGCCCGGGATAGATTTGAGTCATCTTCCAATTTAAATACATAACAAGAAGTTAACATGAAAGGAATTATAGCTAGTTGAAAAATGCGTCCAATATATGCTTTTACTTTGACTTTAGTCTCACCATGTCTCAAACGCCAGTGTGGTAGTGCACACGTTTACTTTTCTCAACGCTTGGTGGCGCTGTGCCAAAAGGTATATAAGCATGCTCCAAACAGTTGATGGTCCTCTGTCCTCACTCTTCAGGGTTGCTCTAGTGGTCTGGACACCCTCTGTCCTCAGTCCAGGTAAATCAAAACACTCCAAGATGTAATTCATCGCATGTCCAAAAACCACTTTGAACCACAACTTCTTTTAGTGCTGCTGTCTGGCCCCCGCGTGTGTTGCTCCTCTGTTCTATTGAGTTGCATTGAGTGTCGTCTTCTGCGCAGACAGGCATCCACTGCCCATCCAAACCTCTTACTCTTAAATTATTGGTCACTTATGACACTCATGATTGTAGACTAGCTGCCAGCTGATGGTACGCTTAAGACCACTTCAGTCCTCTGTTCAGTGTGTTCTGATTCTTTTTGAAGGTAAGAAGTAGAGTCAGAAGCCCTGGATTGTAGCGGTACGTGATTGTTATGACCCAAATAAAGTCAAACATATTTAAAGGGAGACACTTTACTTCTTGTTTTCACTTTCTTCTTGATTTTGTTGAAGATTTCATCTTAAGTTGTTAAAGAAATAGAAGGAACCTTAACCAAAAAACCCATGCCTGAAAAGAAAAAAACAAGCGACTAAAAGATGGACCTGGACCAAACAGAACAGTCGTGACACTGGGCCAACCCTCTACCAGGTCGTATAAGCCATTGCCGACACCTCTGAGACCCCAAAGGAAAACGTAAATTGAACCACCGGTCCCACCAGGCCAAACAAAAAAGCGAATGCTAACAAAAGGCTACAAAAGCCATGCGAGCAGCAGCACGGAGCTCAGCGCTTTTGACCTGCGCGATCTGACGCACAAGTTGGAACGGCGAGGAAAGGCAAGGCAAGGCAAGTTTATTTGTTGAGCACGATTTGTACACAAGGCAATTCAAAGTGCTTCACACAACAGGGGGAAAAAAGCATTAAAATCACAAAGACATGGCAGAAATCACAAAACCTTCATTTCTATTCATTCAATTTAACCATTTTGACACTGGCACAATGGGCTATTTGTTGTGCGGAATTTTTTACATGTTCAAATGTAATTGTGTCTAAATAGTAGTTTTAGAATTGTAAAGAATTTCTCAAAAGAAAGACACTTTTAATTTAAAGAATTGTAAAGGTGCCATTTTCAGGCTATCCATCAAATAGTTTAAGACATAAAAGAGGAGTTTAGAGAAAATCATTTCAGTCACATGCACAGCCAAACAAAACAGTTTTTAGCAGAGAGCAAGCACGCTGCCAAGCACTCCATTTATAAGCTTCAGGACGCGCAACAAAAATCAGGAGCCAACCTGAAAAAACTGCTAACAATATAATACAAAAAATATTCAAAAAATATACAATCACAAAATACTATAAACAAAAAACAGGAATGAAATATAAAAACCTAATCAAAGACAAATAACAAGAAAAAATATGAATTCAAAAATAAGGAAAAAGGTGCACAACACTAATTGTGATCGATGTTCATAACCAAAACTCCTGCTCATTTTAGGCAGATTGTAACTGAACTCTTTCTCTGGCGATTCTGTTGCTCCTTGTGGAACAGTGGCACTGGCACTGGCCTACCACTGCAGCTTTGCTTTTGTACCCTTTGTTTTCTTTAACTGAACAGTTTTAAAAGTGTGAATGGATAATAACATGATGCACTGGTGCACGCAAATGGAATGTTTGCTCTAAATCAACTATGACATTAGCTGCAAGTAAAATATTTTAAATGTATAAATCTGCATGCTGCCATTTTCAGTTAATACGCAGCAAATGTGTGTCCTATCACAGTTATGCAGACGACACTCAGATCTATGTTTCACTGACGGCAGGTGAATATGGACCAGTGGATTCACTCTGTCACTGCATCCAACAAATCAGTGTGTGGATGCAAAACAACTTTCGCCAACTGAACAGGTCCTGACTAGAACCAGGAAGTATGATCACATTAGTCCTGTTCTCAGGTCTCTGTACTGGCTTCAGGCAGAGAATAGACTTTAAAGCAGCTCTGCTTGTTAGTGAAATATGAACCATCTCGGACTCTAAGGACCTCAGGGACCGGCCTCCTGCTGGTGCCCGGAGTCAGGACTAAACATGGGGAATCTGTGTTTCAGATTTATGCAGCTAAAATCTGGAACAGTCTTCCTGAATACCATGTGAGACAGTCCTCTACTCTGATAATGTTCACATCCAGGGTAAAGACAACTTTGTTTTTGTTTTCCTGCACTTTGAATTGTGCTCTACAAATGAACTTGCCTTGCCAAAGTAAAAATCAATTCAATTATAAAACACACCCTTTCCCTCTGTGTTTTCATGAATATATGGCTTATTTCTTCAAATAAACCTGGAGTGGGATTGTTGCAACCTTCCTGTCTATTTGTTTATTAAGAACTGTGAAGACAACTACCCAAAATCCCACAAAGCATACTTCCATGATGGTGCATTAGTGAGTATTAGAGTGCCTCAGTATTTATATAGACTATATTTATTTGCAGTGCCATTAAACAGTGATTTTATTTTGGGATTTTGGAGGAGCTTTGTGCAAAAGTATTTTAGAGAAGATAAATGATCTTGCTCACTAATATCTAAACTGAACTCCTACTCTTTTTTTCCCCCCCAACAAAAATAAATGCTGAAAGTTCACAACCAATGACTCCTACACGACTTTCACAAAAAACTTTCTTGTTTGAGTTCGTGTTGGAGTCACAAGTCGCACAAAGAAACTATAAAGTCAACAAACAGCAACCTGAAAAAGAAATGCTAGATCCTGAAGGCAATTCTTCACCAATCAATACGAA
Organism: Chaenogobius annularis; assembly: GCA_015082035.1. Classification (NCBI taxonomy): domain Eukaryota; kingdom Metazoa; phylum Chordata; class Actinopteri; order Gobiiformes; family Gobiidae; genus Chaenogobius; species Chaenogobius annularis. Next base: position 203,570 of record BJKM01000143.1, read on the forward strand.
GGCCAGTGAAGTGTGTGCGGAGCATGAAGCACATTTTACTTCAATATGAAGACCTGCTTGTCCAGCGGCTGCAGCAATAAAAGACCTGTGTCTACACAATATTTGCATTTATGGATTTCTCTCGGGTCTGTGTGTGTGTGTGTCATGTTCTTTATGGCTGAAGGAACTCTATTCAAAGTCTGAGAAGACCACCACAAAGAACACACACTTTAATCCAAGATAGCAATGCTGGGATATGCTACGTTCGAGTGGTCCTCGGGAACTCGGACTAATGATTATCCAAGCAACAGATTTGCGCAAGAAAGACCACACATGATTCTTTGACTACGGTAATTACCAATGTTACATCAGATAGATCAAGTCAAAAGGGTAGGAGGTTTTCCAAAACATACAAACTAAAGTTTAAGAGCAGACTCAGTTATTTTATTATTGAGGTCATCAAAATCCTGGATTTTTTAGATAAAAACACATGATTGCAAACAAGGAATTCAAAATTCTCATCTTGGAAACCTGATGCACCCGTGGATCACACGAATACAGCAAAAATTCTTTTTGAATTATTGTATTTCAATTTCAAATGTAAAAGGTAATTTTGCCAAATTAATAAAAAGAGTCACTATATGTACCGCACACAATATATTTAATAGTGGGGTCCTGCCATTTGCTCTCCCAGCCCAAACCACCAGACCATTGTGTTGTACAGATTATTGTACACAATTATACCTGTATTTTACGTCCACCATTTGTAAAGCATTGCATGGAAGTGGTTTCATTGTAAAAAACCATCTTCTTCGTCAGATCAAGATATTTCCTTGTGCCACTTTTCAATCTGTAATTTCAACATCTGCTCCTGTTATGTGTTCTATACAGAACATTCTGTTCTAAAGACATGTTTTGCATTGATAGCCACTGTATTTTAATCAAACAACTGATATACACCCACGCACATGTGGCAGCAATACATTCTATTTTATTACTTTTACAATAAAATACAGCATTTTAATGGAACCTTCTGGATGTTCAAGTCTTTATCGGCTGCTGTACATTCGACTGCTTTTCGAATGGCATGTATGCTTCTTCGTAATAGCCACATTTCTTCCGTGAGTCCTATTTATTCCTCATAAAAAATGAACTGTGATTTTCCTCCAGCTTAACCTATGCACAGTCAATACCCCATTGCCTCAGCATCAGCTAAAAGTCATCAGCAAAGAATAAGCAAATCAACATGAAGACATTTGCCAGAAATCGATGCACTGCTGGCCCGTGTTATTATATGAAGTTGCCCGTCTCCTGCAGCCACCACAGAGCATCCTCAACACTATTTGCATTTATGGATTTTCGCTGTATCTGCGTGTCATGGCATTGCTCGAGGGAAATGTGATCTCTATTCATAGTCTTTAACCATCTCATCACCAGCACAGACTTGACTGAGGGCTTTTGGAATGGGTCCCGCACAAGCCCAAACGATTTACCACAGCCGGGCAGAACGGAACAGAACAGGGCACTGGAGGGGCGACTGAGGCGGGGCCTGTGCAAGTCTGTGGGGAGAGATGGTCTAGTGGGGGGATGTTATTACTGCAGTATATTAACATTTATACCTTTTGGATTACCCCACCTTCTGACTAAATATGTTGAATGCAATGGAACCTCAACCTTTTATCCGACAGTATCAGGAGGGAATGCATGAATTGATCTGGTATAGTACTAATGCTATTATGCTACTTCGTCAATTAATATGTTAACGATTCCTTAATTAAAGAACCGGACAGTGCCACAAACATTATTCGTTAGTCTTAGACTTTTATTATCAATTAATTAGTTTATAAAGGTTTCATACCAAGAACTGCAGAAGGGAGAAGAGCTTGGAGCGAGTTTAAGATTTGGGAGTGAACCATGATTTGAATCCGCCTTTTACATGCAAAGATGCAATTTGCTCACGCTTTAATCGATCCCCAGGCCAAGTATTTATGACCAAGAATTTCTTTAGTCGACTACAGCTCTAGCTTCTTCATTGCCAATATTAGAAGGAATTTTAGGTATCAATAATTGACTGTGTATTCTTTAGTCAAATACAGCTCACAGATGCTCACAGTACTAGCGTTCTGGCACAGTGTTTCTAAGTTTAGCCAACAGCACAGCACAGCAGTCGACGTTCTCTTCCCCCACATTACGTAAGATTTAAGTGACGGTAAATACCCATCAGTCCAGTGCTTGGTCTAAACAGCGAGAATACTTTAGGCACTGAAGAGGGCAATTTAGCACCGGACCAACATCCTCCCAGCAGGTTGTGAGTGTGGAAAATGGTTGTAATTTCATGCAATTATTTGGGACAGGTGAGTGTCTCCAGCAGCATCAGGCGACGTGAAAGAAAGTGTCCTCCACTAAATTGATGTCAGGCGTTAATTTGATCCTGTCACCCGCCCAGCTCTCATGCTCTCCTCCGCACTTTGTGCCATGTGGAATCCATCAATAGATCTGCACATGCCGACTGTGCGCAAGGCTGTTTCAATGAAAATCACTCTTCACTTGGTTTCTGTCAAATAGCACAGTCAAATAGCACGGGACGATTCTCGGACAGAATTAGCTATTTTGGCAGCTTTGGTTGATAAAGATTTTGCTGTTAGGGTCATAATGGTGGACCTCAAAGTATCTCCAATTCTAAACATTTGCTGTGCTAAGATTGTCGACCGGAAAAAGGTGGCTTGCCCTCTCCGGGTGGGTGGAGAGTCCTTGCCCCAAGTGGAGGAGTTCAAGTATCTCGGGGTCTTGTTCACGAGTGAGGGAAGGATGGAGCGTGAGATTGCAGGGAAGGGCATGGGAGCGGAGATTGACAGTCGCGGATCGGTGCAGCGTCTGCAGTGATGCGGTCGTTGCATCGGACCGTTGTGGTAAAGAAGGAGCTGAGTCGAAAGACAAAGCTCTCGATTTACCGGTCAATCTACGTTCCTACCCTCACCTATGGTCATGAGCTTTGGGTAGTGACCGAAAGGACAAGATCACGGATACAAGCGGTCGAAATGAGTTTCCTCCGCAGGGTGGCTGGGCACTCCCTTAGAGATAGGGTGAGGAGCTCAGTCACGCGGGAGGAGCTCGGAGTAGAAGCCGCTGCTCCTCCACGTTGAGAGGAGCCAGCTGAGGTGGCTCGGGCATCTGTTCCGGATGCCTCCTGGACGCCTCCCTAGGGAGGTGTTTCGGGCATGTCCCACCGGGAGGAGGCCCCGGGGAAGACCCAGGACACGCTGGAGGGACTATGTTACTTCGGCCTGCCTGGGAAACGGCCTCGGATCCCCCCGGAGGAGTTGGAGGAAGTGTCTGGGGATAAGGAAGTCTGGGAGTCCCTGCTTAGACTGCTGCCCCCGCGACCCGGCCCCGGATAAAGCGGAAGAAGATGGATGGATGGAGATTGTATTTTGTAATTTTTTTGTAATTGTAATTTGTCTGCTGAATATATATATATATTTTTTTAAAGGTGCATGATGTAACTTTCTTGTGGCGAGCACAGGCGCAGGTTCAGGTGACTCTAGTGGTACCCGTAGGTAGATTAGTTCTGTAGCTGACATCTGACAAAAACAGTTCACAGTAACATCAGACACACATGTTCCCACTTTCTGCATGAAAACAACACTTAATTACAGTGCAAATAACATCACATGCTTGTCTCAATGGAAATGGTGTTGCTCATTTTGAAGGGTTTTTCCTCTCATTTTAGGCCGGTTTAAAGGAGAGCTATAATGCAAAATGTACTCTTAGGAGCTTGTTGTCATATCGTAATTGTTCCCCTTGTCGTTAAACCACTCAAAGTTGTATTTAGAATGTTTCATGCATATTTGGATTAATACCTATTCTCCTACTGACAAGATGCCATTCTCCATAAGTCCAGGTTTTCGCCGCTCCATCTGTCACGCCCATGGGTATTTACTTACTTGCTTCAGTGTATGCCATTTTGTCACAAATGAAAACAAATATGAAGTGGTTTTCAACACAGAAGTAAACAGACTTTAAAAAAAAAATATGTTTTACTTGTTGTATTAGATCAATATTGCCATTTACGATGTCCAAAATACAACATAATGATCCGTCGTACATTAGAAGTATATAGAAGACAAAATCTGCTTTTTTTCTATATAGTTCTAAACTTGTGGCTGTTACTTTGCCATGACTGTTCCACAGTACAGCATTAAACTATTTACTATCCAACTTAATGGCAAGCTGGTGACAATAGCCATTTTAAAAATGTTTTAAAATGTTTGCTTTTGAACAATTGCACTTTTCCATATGGCATATCTATTTCAACTTGTGTATCTGATGTGTATCTTTGATGGATTTCATTGATGTATCAAATGATTTCCTTATGTTGTACTGCTTTTACTGGAGCATTTCATGTGGAGGTCACCACATGTTGAGCCCCTTGAGAGTTTTTGCTGACCATCCATCACATTATTTTGTGCATTAATAAATAAAGACACAGGTCAGATCTGTGAGGAATCTTTGCTCACGGTAAAAATGAATGGTATTCAACCAATAAAGAAAAGTAAGATGGATACGTATACTCATTTTACATTTCAGACACCAGAGATGCACCTTTAACCTGCTGTGCAAACCCATTCTCAGAGAATTGTTTGTGTTTTCTGCTTCAGTGCATATCACCCTCACTTGCAGTTGTCTCCTGTGATGGGTTGGCGTATTGGCAACTGTGGCATCTTCGATCGATAAAGATTTTAGCCACGTCTTTAAATGTGGTAATGGTGGCCTTTATGTGTGTCATTGTCACTTATCTAAAAGTCACGGCTCCTCACTGGCCCCATCCATCACCTGGCGAGTCTGCCCCACGCAGCTTTCTGCCTAACAGATTCACTCAGGCTGTTTGTTTGTCTGCTCTCAAAGTCGCTTTCATTTATGACAAAGGCAAAGCGTTGGCTGCGACTATAGTTATTGGACAAAAAATTGGCTGGTTGGCAAGGGAAAAAAAAATTCTCACCCAAAACTAGATGACATATTTACAAAAAAAAAATACAAAAACTAAAACTTTCAAATTGACTTGCTTAATTATGGCAAGCCACAGTGACCACACTTGGGCTCAGAGAGGGATATTCAAGGACATTTGTTAAGGTATCAACCCATTAAACATCCATTAAATGACAAAATGTACATGAAAATAATACCTTAAGAGGAGATCAATACTTTATTGGCGATGCCTCTTATAAAATACTGTCTTTATTTTTAAGAAGGCTGTTAAATTATTTTACACATCGCATATTCAAACTACAGTAAAGGTTTAGTACAATCCAATTGACTATTTCAGATACTCTAATGATGCTTTGTGAAATGGGAAAAAGGAGCGCTTGTTAAAACTGAATTCCTGCTGCTTGTTCAGGATAGAAAAGTCCATTTGCTGCTGGGAACCGCAGAGCTGCTGCTAAGACACAGCGTGTCGTGTCAGAGCCAAACGAATGCCCTTGAAGTACCACTGAGTCTGACATTTTTCAAACTCGAAAATCAACATCCTTTTATTGGCTTGATTTTGTAAAAAAGTTTTATGTTCTACAGAGAAATGTTCAAAACCTCATCGAGAATTCACACAAAACAGAAGCTCCAAGAAAATAATAAGCAAATTGATTTATTTACTAAATGTTATAATTGTCGACATGCATCAAAAATATTGCAAGTTTAATTCAATTTAACTTGATTTCCAGCAAAACTATTACATTAAATTTGTATTTATTTATTTCAGGGGATAGTGCATATTAATAAACATTTCTGTAAATATGCCAGAATTAGCCAAAAGGCGCTGTAGTCCCAAGACAGCTGTTACAGTCAGCCTAAAACGGAATGAAAAACAAGCAAGCAATTTACATAGAAATTAGAAATATATACACTATTTACATTAAAGGAAAACAATTGTGAGAATAGTACAGTATATGACATTACCGTTGATTTTGCTCTTAAATTATTTTTGAAATGATCACTTTCATCATCATTACATCATCTTGAAATATTAGTTGTGAATATGACATATACAACATTGTGTATGGTCTTGTGAGTGCAGTTAGCATAAAGCCACCAGTGTGATTGTTGCGAGTTCTTGCTTAGGCATAATTACTCACTGATAAATATAACACATATATTAGAAAGTATAATGTAATTGTGCTATAATTTCCTTGAAGCTTGTAATTATGAAGAGCTTATTTTTCTTGTAAAGGGGGTTGTACAAAATGTGAAATTAATAGGATTAGTCACATGTGTTTTTAAAGCTATCCACCATTGCCAAGTGAATTAGTGACTATATAAAACCATTGATGTTGTCTGTTTACTGGTATTGCCTCAAATATATAATGTATATCTAAGTGTAGCATTAGTGACATTAGTTGGTAGACAATGCCCTTGGTATCTGCTTGGGAGCTAATCCAGACATGTTTTTGACATCTGCTTTTAATCCAGGGATTTAAAACAGTGTACATGCCGCATTCTTCATTACAGAATTATTCCCAGTGCAGCCGCAGGGTTTTGGCTGAACTTTTTCATAGGAATGCACTATGTTTCTACAAATCCCTAACTGTCCGAGATGTCTAGTTGCCCGGAGCAACCGTGAAAAGCTCAAAGCCGGGAAGAATACCGGGTAAATGCGTCCACATTGTCATGGATAATTAAAGTCTGTCTGTATTTGATGTTGTTTTTCTGATCCCTGACCGACCCTGGAGTCTTTAGACGGAGGCGGGGTGATCGAGGTCATTGCCTGTCCCTCTGCTTTGACTGATGTATGTGATTAGCTGGCACTACCTTCACCGTTTCTCAGGTCGAGGCGAAATTACTAAATGGTGGCGTGGAAAACAGAGTCAGCATTTTGGCTTTCATCTTGGCTCTGAATATTGAGATGGAGAGGCCTGCTTTAAACAAACAGGCTTTAGTCTCAACAAAGAAGAAAAACACCACGGCATTTAGGGCTTTCCAGGTAAACTTTTAGACTAATACTTAATTTTCAAGAACATTTTAAGACAGACTTATTCCATTGTATTAAAAAGGTATTTTGATTGGTGTTGGCTCTCACCAAAAACAAATTCCAGGGTTTCATTTGATATGATTGATTAATTTGTTCATCATTTTACCATCTTTCTAAACTGAAATTTTAGTTTTGTAACATATTTATTTACAAGCATTGCAGTTCAAAATTGTTCAGTCTCTCTTGGTTATGGCAAGACACAACTGCCTTTGGTCAGACTGATGGAAGAGAAAGCCATTCTGCACCAGCAATGACTCACTCAAACATCACATTCATACACAGGTGAGGTGGATGACAGTATTTACAGGTCAAAACTAATAATCCATGGCTTTGAGTCACCACTTTCTCGAAAATGATCATGCTAAAATACAAAACAACAGAAACGGAACCTGGAAACAACAAAAACCCTCAACGATATTTTAAAACTTATTGGAGCCCCTTTTTCAACATTCTGATACAGTTGTTTGTGAGATGAGGTGAGAGCCTGATCGGAAGGTAAACACTTGAGAGATGGAGGAGAGCACAGTTACCTCTCGTCCAGGGAAGCACTTCGTTGAGTATTTTGTTTCCCTCCAAAGACAGCAAAACCCCACTACAGATCACTGTGTGCTTGCGTGTGTGGACGAGGCACTCTCATTTACATATAGAGCACTGGCCCTCAGGAGGTAAGTGGACTTACACAGCGAACGGGCCCTGCTGGTTTATTGCCTTTCATGCTGCAGTGAATACCTGAGAGCCACAGCTCCTCAGTCGTGGCAGTGAAATCTATATCCCAATGAGCAACAGTTCCCACTTACTGTCTGCACTCAGGTGAAGTACAGCACACGACCAGGACACAAGTGAGCAAGTGTTTCACCAACTTTTAATTTAACCACAACAGACTAAGAGAGAAAAGGAGTAAATTATATATTAAAAATGGGTAATTATACATTGCATATATATATACATTGCATATATATATGTCATAATATATATTATGACCATCTCACCCTCTGCAGGTGGTCTTGTCCCTTTTTCTAAGCACGGTTCCAGGGGAGCTTGAGGGTTCTGAGCAGTATCTTTGCTGTTCCTCGTACTGCACTTTTCTGGACTGAGATGTCTGATGTTTTTCTAGGGATCTGTTGTAGCTACTCCTCCAGTTTGGGGGTCACTGCCCCGAGTGCTCCGATGACCACAGGCACCACATTCGTCTTCACCTTCCACGCCTTCTCCAGCTCTTCTCTGAGCCCTTGGTATTTCTCCAATTTCCTTTTTCCTGATGTTGCCATCACTTGGTATCGCGGTAGATCTGGGCCTCTATTGCTGTGGTGCTCAGGGCCTGTTCCTGTGCAGCCATGATGAGTGCCTCTGTGCTGTCCTTCAGTGCGGCCCGCTCTAGCCATTGGTTGGCTTTCTTGATATCAGCCACTTCAGTTATGTTCCGGTGGTACATCCCATGTAGGGGCTTGCCCTCCCATGATGGTCCTTGGAAATTTCATCCAGGATAGTGGCTCTCAGACGCCACGGCCTCCTTCCTTACGGCTAGCCGCAATGATACCTGATATGAGCTTTATATATATATATATATATAAATTAGGAGTATGGACTGGAACCCAAGGTCAAAGTGGGAAACTCCCCAAAAGTGGTAGAGAATGACCGAGCAAGATCCTGTGGGACTTCCAGATACAGACTGACAGAATGGTAATGGCAAACCAACCAGACATTGTGGTGTGGGGTAAACAGCAGAGGAGAGGAGTTGTGGTTGACGTGGCGATACCAAGTGATGGCAACATCAGGAAAAAGGAACACGAGAAACTGGAGAAATACCAAGGGGCTCGAAAAGCAGCTGAGGAAGATGCTGGAGGGTGAAGGCAAAAGTGGTGCCCGTGGTCATTGGAGCACTCGGGGCAGTGACCCCCAAACTGGAGGAGTGGCTACAACAGATCCCTGGAAAAACATCAGACATCTCAGTCCAGAAAAGCGCACTACTAGGAACAGCAAAGATACTGCTCAGAACACTCAAGCTCCCAGGCCTCTGGTAGAGGACTATGGGATGAGACCACCCACGGAGGGTGAGAAGGGAATTATTATTTTTTAAATTTTTATATTTTTGTATGTGGATATGTATATCCACATACATACCATTTGCTGGTGTATAATGACAAATCCATAAAAATACATTGGACAATTATTACACTGTGGTTTCTGCAATATCAAAAATACAAAGTCCAACTCCCTCCGACTTTCCAATATATGTGGGATAACACCAGCTACCTCATCTTTAGTTTGCGTTAAGGCTGCATAGTCCCTCGTCAAATCTAGGCGGAAGTGCCACACAGCTCCCTGACGCACCTGGCAGCCAATCAGAAAGCATGCGGTGTTCGCTGTGGACTGCAAGGGTTGTGATTGGTTGATCCACAAAGACTACATGGACAACTGATTAAAAACAGCTTGGAACTGCTAATGCTTGGCACAGACATGTTTGCACACAAGCTTAATGTGATAGTTTATTGTCCTGGTAAATAAGCATAGGCAAATTGTTTGGATTCCCATGATGCACCTGGACCCTGATTAGCTCCGCCGAAGCTGGTACGGTTCAAGTCTGCGTCAGCACGAGATTCAACGGAGCTTGACGGTGGAATATACACCAGTCTGAAGCCAGTTATTATACCAAATGTGATGGTGGGTTATGCTGGAGAAAGACAAGATCATTTTTCTTGATTTGGCATTTAGTTTTTAGTTTTTAATTTTGCATAAGGATGGTACTGGCATAATTCCACCCACACTTTCATAAGCAGCAGATGAGGCCACTGATCCTTTAAAAGTCTTAGAGAGAGATGCCAATGCCAATCTCACCCTTCTATTCCCCCACAATATCAGGACACACTGACACCTCAACTAAATGTCTTCCAAACTTTAACCGGTGTTAATTCATTCAACTTTAAATTTGACAATTGCCAGCTCCTGATATGATTTGAATTTGTGCCCACTGCTCCTGTGATGGCAGCCCACCCACAACAGTCAGCTCAATCCTGTCAACAAAAGTCTGTTTGGATTCACAAAAAAATATGATACAATCCATCAATGTCATGCTAATCTGACTTCGAATTGTATTAGAAAACCCAAATAACGCCATGTTTGCTTTGCGTTCTTTAACCAGGCCAGTCAGTAGCATGGAAGATTTATGGCTGTGTCATTATTGGAAACATTATGTGTGTGATTTACCAGTGATTTATATTAATTCTATTAACGTGTAAAGAGACTGGAGGTAGAAGACAAGCTAATACTATAATGGAAAGATATGAGACTTGGTACAAACATTGATGATTAGACATATCAGCCCACAAGGAAAATGACAAACGCACAAATTACAGAAAATCACTGTGCAGGTTTACAAATAGGATGTCACAATATAAAATGTTAGTATTATAATTAATGTGGAACTAAACAACAAAATGTATCAATTATTGACATATGACCCAAAAAAGGCAGTGAAATATGTAATTTTTTTTCATTCCCATTGTCTGATATACATTACTAGTCCACACATTTTGGACCACCTTTATATAATGTAACTTTATGAATGACAAAATAAAGAGAATGTGACCAAAACAGATAACAAAAAAGTACTTTTTATTTAAGTATTAGGTTACATGTTTGCACTGAAGCTTAAATTTACCTTTACTTAATCTTTAAACTCTTAAAATTATATTATGGTCTGAATAATCAGGATTAACGATTAACCTAATAATCTTGACATCCCTATTTACAAAAAAAAACTACTATTACTATGAACATATGGACTCTGCACTTATCAGTCTGAAAAAAGACTAGATAGTACGATCCCTATTACCCCGAAACCAGAGTAATATATTCTTGTCTGGTGCCACAGTGGGGCAGCAGTGGCTCTAGTCCAAACTGTGGATGTGTCCTTAGGCAAGACCACATTGCCTAGTGTGAATGTGGTGAATGAGTGAATGATTGGTGGCGCAGATTGGTGGCCTCACTTCTGTTGCCAAGGAAGCTGTGTCTACATCAGAAGCTTGAATAGATAGTGTAGTGAATGAATAATAATAATGTAAAGCTCCATGTGTGTCGTGAAAGATGTTATTTCCAACCAATTCATATGGTATATCATATGGGGAAAAAATAAACCGGCACATCTAAGATAAGATAACCTTTATTTGTCCCCACAATGGGGAAATTCCAGTGTTACAACACAGATTAGGTACAGAAATATAATAATAAAAACAGATCACTTAGAAATAACTTTGAAAAACTACACTCTTATTTACAGCTTCACACTCTTATTTAAAGCAGTTTGGACAATATACAGACATTTGTAATGGTAAGGATTCATATTACAGTCTAATATTATTAATTCTCAGTTTTGAGCAAAATAAAGTCAAGCTTCTCAGACTAGCTCTTTCAGATGGCAATTACTTTCTAATGGAAGACAAAACGTCTTGATTTTATGTTTTAAAAATGTGTCCAGATGACTACCGTTGCAACGTTTTCTACAATTATTACCTCTGTATTTGTGAACATATAGAAACCTCTGTATTTTAACATTGTTTAAACTTAACCTGGAGCATATGCCTATTCTGCATGTTGATTGGCAAAAACCAAAAAATCCACCCGCTGATTGTGGCAACGGCACCACGCCCTTCTTATTTTCTGAAGTTTTTAGTGACCTATGCCCACATCTTCGCATGTATGTTGTGTCTTAACATTCCCCGCTGCATTGTCCTCTGCGTGCTTCGGTCTTAGAAGTTATTTTTACCTCTTCAGAAGTGAGAAGTCACAGAAGTCATGCAATCATTACATCCATAAGAGCAGCGGGCCACATAGGAATGACCCTGGAGAGTGGAGACATATTGAAAAGAGCTCTGTTTTATTAAGGCTATGCTGAGGGACAATGCGGCGGTCATTGACTAAAGCTAAAGTCAAGTCAACCAGATTAGCCTCTAGCCTCGGACCAAGCACAAGCGCATTTGACTAGTTATTGCTTCCTGCTATAGGGATCATACATCTAGGCTATTGATTAGCCTTGGCTTCTCCGCGGCTCTAATTGTGGTACGGGCCTCACATTTCACAGACAGTAATAGGTTACACAGTAGAATATAGATGCAGTTGCTGGATATTGATCATGTGGAATCCACACCTCCAGCTAAATTAACGAGACAATGCAAAGGGATCGATAGAGTTTTTGCCCACCGAGTGAGCCGCCGCCCTGTGTAATCCAAGCAAAAAGTGCTGATTTCGACTCATCTTTTCAAAAGCGTCTCATTAAAGTTCATGATGGAATATCAATTGTGAAAGCAGCAGGAATCTCATTATGGATCAGAGAATTTAAACCTACACTCCACTGTTGAAATAAAATTAGTGATTTCTCTGGAGCGATGTAATTTACTTTTTATCTGTTCTTCATTTGGTAAAAGGTGGAAAATTATGCCATTTTCAAGTATTACTTAAAGGACACCTATTATGTCAAATTGACTTTTTGAGCTTTTAACTACATCTTGACATTGTTCCCGCATTAAAACATACCTAGAGTATTATTAAGCTTCATTCACACTAATTTGATGACTCCTGGTTAGAAAACGTCAAAAACACTGAATCTCCTCAATAGCTGACGTTTTCTCGATCTGTGACGTGGCTGTAAGAATTTATTGTTATTTTTTTTAAACTTGTTTCTATGCCCCATCCCAGTTCCACATTACATACTTACGGTCTAAGATACCATTAATTATATAACAAGATAAAAAATAGATATTGGCATAATGGTTCCCATGTGTCCAGGTAATCTGCTTCATTACTTGCTAATCTATCTGCTGTTTTTCCAAAAATATCATCCTAGACCATGTGTGTACCAGTTAGAATGCATTAGACTGTCAGTGTCAATCTAATTTTTTAGTGTTATAGATTTGGTTATAATGCAGAATATAAAATTCTATGCTGTTTTTGGAATCCATAAGTCATCGCCAGACTCGGTCTGTGCATTTCTCCTGTCTAATCACGGCCAGTACAACAGCGTGCAGAGACCTAGAAGTGAGACTGTTTATATTAAACTGTGTGTAATTCCCTCTGCAGCCAGTCGGTGGTGCCAAAACTAAATAAATACAAATAATGCATAATATTTGCCCTTTAAAGGACAACATAAACTTGTCATGTAAAAAAGTTATAATTTCTTTTTGGCCTGTAGGCTTTACTTGGCTTTACAGTATAGCATGAAATGGGAATGAGGCTGGGGAATTACATGCAGTAACTTGTCAAGCGCCGGACTTGAACTCACAACGCTGCAGCCTGCTCCACACAGCTGGCATATGTATTATCCACTCGACCACGAGTAAAATATAATATAAATATAAATAATTTAATTATAATAATGCACTTGTAGATATAGCACTGCAAAAAGCAAATCGAAAGTGTGTTATTTTTTAAAATTTATATTAAACTACCGGTATACGTAATGTACATCAACAGCTTCATAGCAGTACGTATATACACACGTCATTTTCAAGCTTGATTTAGTTTTTATATCATTATAATATTCTAAAGATAGAGTCAAATCGCCTTAGAGACAAGCAGGTGACACCACCTCCAATTATACCACACGACTGCCACTTTGCATTAGTGGCTATGCTATCAAATGTTCATATTTTACAATGTGTTTACCAAAATCCGGGCAAGGTTCAAATTAGAATTAGGAATAAGTTATTTGGTTAAGGTTTTGGGGAAAAAACTATACCACCAGGACAAGTTACAAGTTAGATCTGCAGAGATGGGAGCCTGTTCACAGTGAGAGTGCATGCTTTTTCCAAGACATTTTTGTTTAAAGTTTAATGACATCCTTTGGAAGGAGAAATGGGTTCAAACGTAACTGACTTAAAACCCCTGTATGCAACTTTTACGCCCGAATGTCTGAAAAAAAATCATGTTTTATAATCTTTAATGTTTTTATTGGACTAAACAGACATTGACTAAACTGTATCTTTACTGTGAGTGGGCTTGGCTCTCCACAAACCTGACTCGTACTTGGCCTAGGGGAGCCTCCGCCTGCTTATTTCCATGGAAATGTTCCTTTGGCTAGAATAAGGTTTTTACTTTCACTGAACTTTACTTTTCTTTACCAGAGTTTTTTACGAATCATTTGCCACGATAAAACCCCAACCGACACAAATCTCACAGCAGTATCAAATCTTTTCTTGCATCTGATAATTAGGTGGCTGAGAGACTAATTGAAACAACATGGCTGCTATGGTGGGCATGAGAGTGGATTTAATGTGCAGAAGCGCATTCACACATATAATCACTCACTGTGAATCTAGGGCCCCCCACAGTGAGGGCCAGCACTGGGGTCTGGAGTGCCCGGCTCTGCTTTTCTATCTCTGCATGCACTCCAATGGGAAGGAATCATTTCATCATTGCCTGCTTTTATCTCTGCAGCGCTGGAGAGGGCCACTTTACAACACTTTCCCTGGCCCTCAGGGGTCCGGGAGGCTCCATCGAGAAACGAGGGAGAAGTGAACTTTTCTCACCAGCTAATTAAGGTAACCGGCAGAAATAAAACAGAATTTTTCATATGTTTACAGTCAGTGTCCACATGGGAACAAACTGTTAAAAGATGTGCAAGACAGGTTTATGAAGTCTAAATATAAAAAGTGCAAAATTGGTGCATTACGTGGGGTGTTTTTGCATACGATTTGTGATTAAAGTCTTTCGAGTATACATGTCTGCCAGTGAATTCCTATGAATTACCATAACAAATAATAATAATGTCTTCTTGTTTTCTGCACATAAATGGTGCAAAGGATCATGGTTGGTTTGTGGTGTTCCCCCTTTTGAATTTTTTTTTTTACTTTATTTTTTTAAGCTTGAAGGCACAAAATTTGCATTTAAGCTTGCAATTCTATATATTGTGACAACCTACAATATTATTGTGGGACATTTGACTATACAATACAACTATGTTCCATCTATTGTTACATCCCTATAGCTAAGACACTGTGGTTTACTCACATTTGTTAACTTCTGTGATATATTTTATCATAATATTTAATGGTGTATAAAGGAAAATATAGTTTTTGTTTCTTTCTCACCTTATTCAGCCCTGCCCACTTTGCCACGGATCAGCACTTCCTTTGTTATCACACTTCCGGTCAAGCGGGAACTCCATTGTCTTAAATGGAGGATGAGGGGAAAAGTCTTGCTGCTAAAGATGCAAATGGATTTTTATTTTATTCATCAGGAATAGAAGAGGCCCAGTTGATGGGTTTCAGATGACATCACAACATTCTACAGGCCAATAATATTTAATACAGATGGGGGGCAGCTAAAATTATTATTGTTAAAATGCAGTTTTTTGCTGAAATACAGGATGTTGGTAAATCCAGTCAATAGAAATCATCAGATTAAACACTGCTGAATTAACCTTTCTGATATTTCATGGCAAAATACAATGTAATCAATAGGGAATTCTGGCTCTTGCCCCCCATCTGGGAGTCTTCACATTCTTCAGTCTGAAAACCACCAATAGGACCGTTTACACGCAATTAATTTCCATATCAGTAGATGCCTGAAGACATGACTCTCTCATTCATGGACTGATATTACCAGACTCATATTTGAGTATCTTTGCCAACTATTTTTAGTGCAAACCTGCATCCTGGAGATACAGTACATCATCCATCAGTGTGCAAACGGGGGATGTCTCTGCTCGCACCTGGCAACGTGATCTAATTAATGACTATCTTCAGTTCGCACTGGCTCCTGCAACTTTTAATATTTATTTTTTCCTCAGGTGCGGCTAATGACTAAGTGCTCGTAATCTGCGGCGTGACACGAGCGGTTAGGAGCGGTGTGTGGGAGATGGAAGGGCGCGATTCTCTGAGGGCCTAGGGAGCTTGAGCAGCATTTTCCATCTTCACTTGTGTTTTGCGCTGGTTTAAATCTGCTCACTGTGATACAACACCTTCAAAAGTCGCACCTCTGCACAAGCAAGCAATTTACACAGCAAAACATCTGTCTTCTGCTTCTTGTCTTACTGTCTTGAGGATTGGCAAATTAACATAAACATAGGATTATATAGAGGACGTCTAAGAGGACATACTGGGACTCTCACAATATTTTTATTTGTCTGCTTTTTTAGTACATATATCTATTTTGTTACATACAAATGATTTTGTTTTTTTGTTGGTGGTTGATAACAGACTTTTGTGTTCAAAGTTTCTAAAAGCTTGAATTTGGCTCCAGACCGGGCCTTTCTGTGAGGAGTTTGCATGTTTCTCCTCGTGTCTGGGTAGGTTTTTTCTGGCACTCCGGTTTCTCCCATCAACCCAAAACATGCACAACAGGGAAAATCCTCCAGTAATGGTAGTCCTGACCAAGGAAAAAGACCTGGAGATGTTCCTGAGGAGATGCTCCAAGGGGCGTTGAAGGAATGGTCAAAGGCCGATGACAAATTTCTCTACGGGGAATATAAAGTGTATCTTAACCTACCTACCTACTGCTTACCAGTCTTGAAACCTGAAACTGCTGATTAACACTAGATTTTATACCTCCAGATGTAACATTTACAGTTATATCTAAAAGTTATTTTATTTAAATTTTAAGCGCACGCATAAAAGCCATCATTCTCTTTGTAGCTGCTTTGTTCACTCACCGCTTATTCTCCTTTATTCTTAGCCTGCATGTTGATCCATATCAGCCTATGGAGGGGACTAGCTCTATTAATTAGGTGTTAAAAGCGTTCCACAGGGAGACTCGGCGCTCCGAGCTTGGTGCACCACATCCTCCCACCTCGCCTGTGATTAATGATGCTGGTCGTATCAGTAGGGACCTTATCCAAAAGGGCTGCACCCACCGAACAAAACCAGCGCCCAGGAGCTTGATGTTTAACTGATGAGGTGTGCAGTGGCCAAAGGGGAAGGCAGGAGCTGTGGCAAATGTTAGTAATGAACTAGTGTCAATAGTCGAGGTGAGCGACTATTGACACACTGTAACATCCCACAATTACAGCAATCTGAACATGAGAGGGTCGAGAGTGGGGTGGGACAGTGGGAACATGTGTGAGTTTGTGTTGGAATCCGGAGTTTTGGGATTTTCTACGTGGAGCAATTGTGTTTTGTGTTCCTTCAGAAGATTGAAGTTGCAGTGCCATTACATGGTTTACATTAAGCCCAAAATATAAATCAGGCTGCAGATGGTCCAGGACTGACGCTCATCCATTGGCAGATAGAGACTGTGGAGCTAGAACTACTTCAGAGGAGAGAGGGTGGCTCGTTCTTATCAAGACTCTGCTAGACTAAAACCTACAAATCAAGTTCGAAAACTGGGTGTAATAATGAACTCAGACTTGAACTTTAACAGCCACATCAAATCAATAACATCAGCACCTTTTTACCATCTAAAAACATTGGCAAAATCAAAAGTATAGACTTTAAACCAGACTTGTAGAGACTTATCCGTCCGTGCATCTGTCTCCATTTGGCTAGACTACTGTAACGTCCTGCTCACTGACCTCTCCAAACACTCTGTAAAACAGCTGCAGTACATCCAGAACGCTGCAGCTCGGGTCCTGACTAGAACCACATTAGTCCTGTTTCTCAGATCTCTGCACTGGCTTCAGGCTCAGAGAATAGACTTTAAAGCAGCTTTGCCTGTGTATAAGTCTCTCCATATGAACCATCTCGGACTCTGAGGACCTCAGGGATTGGCCTCCAGCTTGAGCCCAGTGTCAGGACTAAACATGGGGAATTCGCGTTTCAGTTTGATGCATCTAAAAACCGGAACAGTCTTCCTGAAGATGTGAGACAGACCTCTACTCTAGCAATGTTCAAATCTAGGCTAAAAACAGCCTAGGGAGGTGTTTCGGGCATGTCCCACCGGGAGGTGGCCCCGGGGAAGACCCAGGACTGGAGGGACTGGAGGGACTATGTCTCTCGGCTGGCCTGGGAACGCCTCGGGATCCTCCCGGAGGAGTTGGAGGAAGTGTCTAGGGATAAGGAAGTCTGGGAGTCCCTGCTTAGACTGTTGCCCCCGCGACCCGGCCCCGGATAAAGCGGAAGAAGATGGATGGATGGATATGCATATGACTGTGACTGTGACTGACATATGAGTGCAGCCTAACATGAGGGAAGTTTGAGGAGAGTAGTAGCCCCCAGAAGCAAAGCATCCCTTCTCTGTGTCTAGGGAGAGGCGAGCCCACCCACAGAGGGACTGCATGTTTTGTAAAGCATTAGAGACCAACAAACAGACCCTCCAACAGAAACATTTGAGTACACCTTAAATAAAAATAATAATCATCATCATCAGTCACTGCATGAGGCTGGTATGCTCCGCAGCCTTATTGAAGCATATGCAAATTATTTTGTCAACAACCTGTAAATTATGGCGAGAAACAGAAGGGCATTGTCAACATTAACGTTAATACTTATTAATAGTGCTAAGAGGTTGGCAGTGCGATTCCTATCACTACAAATGCTGACACGCTTGCTTAAAATGCGTTATTCTCTGCTTACCCACGTAAATAAGTACTCATTCAAGCTATTTGTATAGAAATACCAAAGATAATTTGAAGAGACTAGTGTTATAAAAAATCTAAGGTTAACTGTGACATTTCCCACAAATTGAGCACAACAGCCTCTATACATTACAACATTCAGTGAAATACAATGAATAACCAGGAACATTAACAGGAGATTCTAATTTATGATATGGTGGTGCTTTATGTCGGAACATGCCTTTGCAAGAGCAGATAATTACATTAATGGTTACTCTAATTTACTCCTTCGTCTCAAATGAAGCAAGCACAAGCACATTAGCCTCTTTCCGCTGAACTGCAGACCACTCTAATGGGATGCATTGAATTAACCATCTTATCTCCTTATCTCATGAAAGTTTCACGATCAATGCAACAGCTTCTAATCTAGGTCAATCTTCATCACGAGTTACGCAATTTATCTGCTGTTCCGTTACAAATCAACTTTATATTTAGCGATTTTTCTGAAGCACATTGGGACCTTGCCTTTGCCTGTATCTGTCCGCTTGGAATAAGAATGTAAGATTGGACCATATTATTATAAAGATCTGCCACTAAAAAGATATCTCCTCACTGTCCTCTGATTTGATTTCAATTGGTCCCGAAATTGATTACGATAAACAGCACT
Source organism: Chaenogobius annularis (assembly GCA_015082035.1). Lineage (NCBI taxonomy): Eukaryota > Metazoa > Chordata > Actinopteri > Gobiiformes > Gobiidae > Chaenogobius > Chaenogobius annularis. The sequence continues at coordinate 222,716 of BJKM01000143.1, forward strand.
CCAAGCTTATATCAAATGAAGCAGCAAGACCACTTCGCTAAACAACATGTCAATGCATTAACATAAAATATGTCTTTTGAATGGGTCAATTTACAATGTACACTCATTAACCCCATTTTAGTTTGGAACAAAGGGTTTACAGATATTGAATAGGATTCGCAGAATCAGACTAAACCAACTTCACAGCGCAACATCAAACAGAGCTAGAAAGGAGAAACAGCGGTGATTGTTCTCCCCGGGGTGCAGCGTGTAAATAGCACCTATAAGTATGCATGCTTTTCATGTTGCCGGTACAGTTGTGTTTACATTCATTTTGCAGAGATTCTAGACGTGCAGAGTGGGATGTGTGCATGTAAATTTAGCTCAAAGCATATTTTTTCGATATTATGCAAACCAGATATGTGTGTCTAATAACTGTCATTTAGGCATAAGCAGTTCCTATATTTGAGAGGAAAATATCAAGTAGCATTTATCTGTGCCGTCTGCTAAACGTGTAATTTTATGTTTTTTTACATTATTTGACATTATTCCTTAGCTTGGTTTGCATTGCTTCAATGCACAGCTTATTGGGCACTTAGTGTTGATCCTAGTTGAAGTGTGACACACCATTGCAAAGCTGCACTTCATCATCGGAAGCCTGGGATTCAGAAAATTCCTTCTTCATCATTGGCACAAAGAAATGCCTCTTTCTGCACTGTAAAAACATGTTTAGCACAATATTCTTTATTTTAAGACAAGGAAAGTTTATTTGTAGTGCACAATTCGTACACAAGGTAATTCATAGTGATTCAGACAATTAGCTGCCCTTGACTGGGACCTTTTTTAAAGGTGCCCTTTTCTGGGGGTGGGGTCCGCCACCTGAATATATTATTGATTTGCCTGAATGTTCACATATGGCATTATTAATGATCTAACTCCATGGAGACAAACAGGTAACATTACCAGGCCAAGTTAGTTATTTTTATGTCATATTGTGGAATTTTCAGGCAAACCAATAACATCTCCATGGAGACAAACAGGCGTACCCTGTATGAGAAAGGTACTGCTTTAAAGCAGTGATGGTCAGATTGATACCAAATATTGATATAGCGATACTTCTTCTTCTGTTACTTTAAATGGCGGTTGGCAGCCAACTGAAGAGGTGCATTTACCACCACCTACTGGATTGCTTCTTTTTTTTTGGTGTTTTATGGTGGTTGGTATCCCTAGTGTTACATTATCGCCACCTACAGTAGTTTCACATGTTCAAAGTATGTGTTTTTCACTATACCGTTAAAAAAAACAAAAAAAAACAAGTTAGAGATCTGTGTTTAATATATCAACCCTGAAATATGCTCAAATATCCCTATGAGCACACTGCAAGTCTACAAATAAATTCAGAATAATCTGGGTTGATAACTAAACTTCAAATTTACTCAAGATTATTGTCTGATGTAGATATAGTTTTTTGTTTTGAATCTCACATCCTTTTCTGCAGCGTGGCATTCAGAGAGGTCCATGAGACTCATTAGCTCCTCTCCTCTGCTCTCCATCCGTTCCCCAGCGGCATCACCAGCACCATTACCATGAGCAGCCGTGAGAATTCAAACTGCCTCAGCTGACGGATGCTGTTCCCAACAACCAAAGAGTGTGCCTTTCTTTAATTAGCATTTCTCAAACATCAATATATTTTTGCACAGGTCTCTCAGGACCAAAACTCTGGCAGATTAATTATTAAGGGGCTTGCCATCTTCATTTTCACCAGTACAGCCATCGTAGCTCAAGTCTGTGTGGTTTGGAGATAGTGCTGTCCCTCTGAAATGACTTTATAACACACATTTTACTTAAAAAAAACTTGTGAATTAAGTTCACTACCCAAGTAAAACTAAATTCACTAGTCAAGTAAAAGTAAGTGATTACTCAATGTCTAAAAATGACTCTTTTACTTCAAGAAAAAGTACCAAAGTACACAGTCATACATTTAGTGTTAAATAGTAAAAACATTTCCCAGGAAGAGCCTATGGTCGGCCCTATCCTTTATTTTCTGGCTTTGTTGTAAACAAAATGGCTGAAAAGAAAAGAAAATATTTGGCATCTCGTCTCTCTGACTTAACGGCCATGTTGGGATGACACACCCTAGCTGTAGTTCAGGTCGCTCCTGGAAATTGGCAGATGTCCTCAATTGCTTGTCTCTATGGAGATGATTGAAGTTTAATGCATTATGAAGCATTCCAGGCCAAGCAATCACATCTAAATGCACACTAAACACGTGGTGGACGAATAACCACATAACTTAGACAGTTCACCTAACATTTATTCATGATACATAATACAAATGCCTTGGCTTGATTCGTACCATGAACTTTCTCATTAAAATGTTTCTATACAGTAGGTTCACATTACATAATTAACACTGTTGCTCGTAGTCGGTTAGAACCCAATTAGCCAATCAGTGTTATAAAACCACTCTCATTTCTTATATGATCTGTTCCATAGGCTGCACTTCTCCTCTGTCATTTGCCTTTCTTGTTTAATAAGTCGACATATCGCTAGCTCTCGAACCAATTAACGCTGCGCTCAGAAAGAAGCAAAATACAAGAGACTCACAAAGAAAGCGCTTGATCTTAGCAACTGCAACCTTAAGTGGCTTGAAAGTTTCTTTGTTAAGAAATTGCAGAGCATTTATTTAAACTGAATGAAGAATCAGTAATGGATGGAATGGAAATGGGTTAAGTTTTCTGTTTGATGTGAAGTTTAATTACGGAAAGTTATCCAGAAAGAAAGAAAATGTAATGTTATGTAAAAAGAAAGAAATGTATGTAGCCAAACATTCGAAAATATAAATGCTATGTTTCAGGAAGAGATGCTTCATGGGAAATTACCAAACTTAACAACTATAAACATATTGCAACACTACTTTACTCACCATTAGAATATATTGATATGGAATATAAATATAATCCGCATAATTTGGAATTTACTTTGAGGACAGACTAGGAGGAAGTTTGGTGGATCATTTTACAATTGCCACTTTCCTCTGTATAATGCCAGACAGATATTTCGCAGATTAGGGGGGAAAGCTATGTGGGCAACTTAACATTTCTGAAGCAGGAGTCATTTGAAGGTGCACAACAACCTTGTCTAAGACGTCTGCTGACTGCAGAGCGCGGCACCTGTTTAATTTTACAACAGCTGTGCCGAGCCTGCCAGCCGGAAAGACAAATTTAGATGATCAAAAGCCATGGATGAGGAATAAAAACTTGTACTTAATACCAATTTTAAGATCTCTGACCAACAAATAAATGACATTATTGTTTTAAATGAGCTTTGTAATGAATAGAGAGATCATGCTTTTGGAGTTTTAATTGGCTGTTGTTATTCTAAGCCTCGCAGTGCCGCTTCCCTGAATTGTTTGCATAATTAAGACTGTGATTGGCTAGGGTTCAGCATTGATGTGTGCGACTAGATTCAGCCTCTGAGTATTTTGACTCTTGCGGTTTTATGCGATGTAGGTTGTTGTTGCAGTCCCAGGGTAAACGGAATCTTTGAACCAGCGTCCGACCTATGAAATTACAACAGCACACCCACGCAGATATTAAGGCATAACAGCGTTATGGGCTAAAGATGGGATGTAATGGATACCAGTGGGATCCAGGGAGGCACGCGAGAGGGAGGCTGTCAACAGAATGCAATAAAAGGAGTGGTGGTGCAGGTGCGGAAACAGATGCAATAGAGGGAAAAAAGATAGATGGGAGTGTATATTGAGTTTGTGCAAAATGTTTCTCCCTGGACTATTGGGGAGTCATACAAGCCTGATTACATTGTTCTGATTCTATGTGGTTTATAATGTTATCTATTGTTAAGCAATAAGTATTTTTTTTCTTCAGCCAGACTTCCAATTAAAATCAAGTCCCATTTTGTCTGTCAAGTCTGTCAAATATATACATTTTCAAATTAAGTCTGAATGTGATTTCTGAATGTGTCCTTAATTGGTTTGTGCACTTTGTGTTATAAATTTTTTCCTGATGGCCTTCCTCCTTCAAAAGTATGATCCAGATGTATCCATTCACAGTGTCCAAAGCAGGAGTTTCTGAAATCGTTCCGAAATCAAGTGGGATGTAGTATGTTCCCATTCTTCCTCTGTCAAAACAAAATTAACTTCTTTCCAACTTAGTTTTAAAGTATTTAGTAGAATGGCTGTCCAGATTACTAATGCATTTATATCGTTTAGATATTATTTCCTATAAACGTTCTGAATTATATTCTTTCATAAATAATACCATTGATTTTAGCTTGATACAAATTGCTTCAGTCTTCAAAATGATGGCATATGCACACCTTGAGCCCTCTCCTGGTGTTCTGGATACACACTTTTCACCTGTTTAATCTGTATTTTACCTGGCAGAACATTAAGAAGTAATTCCTCAAATTATGAAGTGAACACAAAACAACACATACTGTATTTCACAACTTCAGCACAAGAAATTGTGTTGAAAAGCTTGAAGAATGTATCATATAGAGCTTTAACAAGTATAGATGAATTATAAAAAAATAAAGCGTATTCCGGTTAGCCTCTTCAATCCCAAATTACACCAAAAAGGTCTCTCCACTGTGGTGGATCTATTTTATTCATGCTCTTTGATATTCTAATGTTTTCTTTTACAAATCATTCTAATGTCCTTTCTAATGTCCTCAAAGAATCCTTATTTTTTATTGTTGATTCACATTCAAAGCAGACATGCGCTCTTAATTTTGCCACTGAAAATCTCAGATGATGATTCCGATTCCTTTTGATTTCAATGAAGGCTTATGCTGGCTGTTCCGAATGCACCCTCTTGAACCTAATTTTGACATTGTGTATTTCATATATTCAAATCATTTCCCTCTCTAAAAAGATCTCTTCATTTTGTATTTTCACAATAAATGTAACAGTGAAATTCTGCCTGTACATTCTTTGGAGTAGCATGACTGGTAATATTAGCATATGTATTGGTTGCATAAGAAAGGGATCGGACGTGTCTTTTATGCCTTTAACAGCCTCAAAGCACTGCAGAGGTTTTCCATTTTTACAATCCCAAGAGAGCCAAATGTGGAATAAAGAGACAGATAACAGACTTGGATGGGTGTGAGTTTGTTGGCGTCCGTAAAACAAGTTAGAATACTAAAAATAAGAAATAATGTAGAATAGTTGAATCACTGCTTTTGGGTATCTATCTGTCAAATACTGTGTAATTGACACATTTGCTGTTTTGCATTCATCTTTGTGGTTGTGTGGCAAGTTGTGGTTCTGTGGCATATTTTCACTCCACACGCCACTGGCCATCTTGATTCATTGATTTACGATGCGTGCACTTCCAGATCTAGATGTACTGACTTATGACTCGCTGCTATTTGGTTGCTGATCACACACAATCAAGAAAAAAATTGCAACAAGTGTTACTGTGTTTGTGACTTATTGGAACATAAGGTGCACTGGTAAGAAAAGTTACCCCCTTTAAATCAAATATGGACCTTTAAGCTTCCAAGTTTGTGCCAAGAAGCAATAAAAACTTCCAAAGTGATTATTTGCTACTGTATCCTTTTCACTCTTTATCTCAATTCCATCTAATGCTACTTATATTTGATTAGCTTCCACCAAATCTCATTGTTTAACTTCTCTCCCAAGAAAACCTGCATGCAATAAATGTATGTTGGCACGACACTCTGCTCCTCTCGGCGCCGCTAATTCTTTATTGTCAGTCTGAAACAAATAAATGCATGAGTGCCACGTGGGACTGCAGCCGGCGCGGTGCTCGGAGGCACGGAAATTGTAACGACTTTAATGAAAATAAGATGTTCGGGAGACATTTACGTTGTTCTTTTTTTTTTTTTTCTGTCAGCATTCGCCCCGGTAACCGTTCTCCAGTGTAGCTCGCAGGTGCAGCGGCTGTCATGTGACTTCTGACATTTGCCGTGGGATCGGGCAGCCATCTGTGAATTTGATGAGTTTTTTGCCTCCGCCTCACACAATAGCACATGCAGGGCCCAGAGTCAGAGTTGTTTGCAATGCACATTTTCAATCGTATTTTATTATTTTTTTACTTCCTTGTGACTGTGACTTTTGGGTACACACAAATCACAGCTTACCTTGGATGGCTTAAGCTGTCATATTTGATTGGTGTATTTTGTATTTTATTTATGTGTAAAGGGACATATTAATGAACATTTTGCATGTAAATATTTAAAGATTATTGTCAACGTGGCTAGTTCCATTAGCATAAACCATAGAACCTGGAAACCCAAAGCAAAGCACAAACATAACAGCACATAACATAACCAGCTTTTACCTTAAAAGTAATTTATGATTGTGAATAAATTACAATTGATAAAACTGCAAAATGTTACAACTTAATTATAACTACACCTTAATTTGCCTTAATAAAGCCAAACCCTTAATTACATAAGTAATTACTTAGCCTGAATCATTTTTAATAAACTATTTGTTCATTTTGATATATTGATATTGATGTTGATGCAGTATGTATGGGGAGGTGAAAAATAAACAACAGTACTTCTGCATGAATTTCAAGTCCATACACCAGCACTAGACAGCATTTCAATTTAATTCACTACTAATCATTCATTAGTAACACGACGCTAACAGATATATGTGCTGGACTTTAGCCATTTCAACATGACAGTGATTGAGCAAGCATTTCCCCTACATATGCATTAGAATATACATTACAATACAGGACATACTAATACAAATAAGTTTTAAGAAGACTAAAAAAAGCAAAACAATTGGTCATCTGTGTTTTTTGATTACCGGTAGTTATTTGCTGTTACTTTAAAAAGAACCAAATGCCACACATGGAGAGAGAGTTATTTGTGATTCAGGGCCACATTCCCACATCCTATTTTTTCTTCCGTGCTTCTTTTTGCAAGTGGGTTTAGGCCTCTGCTTGTGTTCATGTGTGATGGAGGCGGAGAGAATCATCGCCTACACTTCAATTTTTCAATTACATTGTATTTATTTTTGCAACGCCTGAAATCATGACAGCAGTTGCCTCGAAGGGCGACAGTGAAAACAGATTTAACAATGTTCATAGGAATTTAGCAAATGTCCCTGTCCTTAAACAAATGTCCCAATGTCCCCTGTCCCTAGACAAGGAAAAACTACAAAACCTCTTTGGGAAAAAGCAGAGACTTCAAGGAGTTCCACGGTGAGAGATCCTACTCGGACAGGCAGGCGGATGCGCTTCAATTTGCAGATAGACTGTGGAGATGGAAAAAGTAAGGAGGAGAAACAATTCTTCGAGGCAGATGAAGAGCTGCTCATCTAGTCTCCATCTCCAGGGAGTTAAGGAGCATCCAGATCCACAGGTTGGCATGTGGCTGAAACAGAACCACTCCCAGTGGAACCAAGGAGGTGGAAGAAGGAGAAACATGTGAACAGTCATGAACAGACTACAAGTGAAATAAAATATGAACTATTGTTGGTCGGAAAAGTAGCCAGAAGCAGAGGATAGTGCTCAGGCTGCAATACTTCCCCCAGCATAGTTGCTTCTAGGGCAGCGTAGCTGGGAACTGTAGGTTTTTATTACTAGCATCTTTAAGGTAGGATGGGGCCATGTCATTTATGGCTTTGTAAGTCAGAAGGATTCTATTGATTCTAAACTCAACAGGGAAACAGTGAAGAGACTAGAGGACCGGTGTAATGTGCTCTCTTCTTTTAGTTCCTGGTAATAATTTTGCTGCTGCGTTTTGAACCAGTTGAAAGATTTGTATGGATCTTTTAGGACACACTGTGAGCAGAGAGATTTTAGCCATATTATGCAGTTTGAAATAGTTTCACAGGTTCAATGCGCTTTGAATGAGAGCTCATGGTCAAATAAGACACCAAGGTTTCTCACAGTTGAACTGGAGGCTACACTGACGTTGTCCAGTGTGACTATCTGCTCAGATAAAGAGTCTCGTAGACGTTTCGGGCCTAGTACAATAACCTTGTTTTTTTCAGGGTTAGGAAGCAGATAATTAAGTGTCATCCAAGTTTTTATATCCTTCACACAAGCAAGTCTGTCTACTTGATCGGTCTGCTTGGGTTTCATTGATAAATACAGCTGTGTGTCATCTGCATAGCAGTGGAAGTAAATGCCATGCTTTCTGATAATGTTACCTAACGGCAGCATATAAAGAGTAAACAGAATTGGACCGAGAACTGAACCCTGTGGCACACCATAGGTTACTTGAGAACAAGGTGAGGAGCTCTGGTTTACATAAACAAACTAGACACCTACATCACATTCTAACCTATTGTGATTGATGGTATCAAACGCTGCATTGAGGTCCAACAGAACCAGGATTGAGACCAGTCCATTGTCAGCAGCTAATAACAAATCATGTGTGACTTTAACTAGTGCAGTTTTAGTGCTGTGGTGGGCTCTGATCCCTGACTGGAAAATTTAAGATAAATTATTGTCCTGTAGGTGGCAACAAAGTTGTATAACTACAATGCTTTCACGGCTTTTGAAGACAAAGGGTAGATTTGAAATAGGTCTGTAGTTTGCCAACAGGTCAGGATCAAGATTAGGAGTTTAATGACTGCATGTTTGAAGGACTGTGGAACATAACTACTTTCTAATGACGTATTTGTTATATAATAATATAATCTATAATTAAGGAAGACAATGAGGTCACTAATCCCTATTCCATATGTTAAAACAAGATCTAGAGTGGGCTTGTGACTGTGGTTTATTTACATTCTAAGTGAAACCAATGCTGTCTAATAGAGCAATGAAGGCCTTACTGAGACAGATTGGACAAGTGATTGATAACATGAGGCTTTCAAATGAGCAAAATCCTTAATTTTATGACTCAAGAGTAGGCTTGAGTGTGAGACTTCCACGCCACCACCTCGCTGTGCTCCTGACGGTCTGAAAGTTAACATGAGTGGGTGGGGTGGACTCATTTAGTCTGACATAATCATCTCGTTGAAGCCAAGTTTCAATTAGAGCTAAAATATCTATGTTATAATCACTAATGAATTAATTAACTAAAAGCAATTTGGAGAAAATTTACCTAATGTTTAGTTGTCCAAATTTTACATGCCTATTTGTTTGTTTATTTGTATCACTTGTGTTATTAAGTTATTTGGTCTGACACCTGGAATAGCTTTTCTGAGATTTGACTGTTTATTTGTACGACACACAGTCTCTCTGCCTTGAATCTGAATACTTAATTTGTGACAGAGCGGGCGAGAGCTCAGCGACAGAGGAGCGTCTTAAACTCCTGCTCTGCTCCGGGACTCATCTCTGGGTGGTCATTTTAGACGACTAAGGCAATCGGTCAAATTCTGAACTAAAAGGGATGTACCATCCGAAGTCGGATGGATGCCATCCCCGCGTATGAGCCCGGGCTTTCTTCAAAATGCAGTCGAGTTGTCAACAAAGACTACATTGTTTAGATGGCACCAACTAGATAACCAGCAGTTGAATGCTGAAAAGCGTCTGTACAGTTCAGCATTGATCCGATTGGGCAGAGACCTGGGAAATTTTACGGTCTCTGAAAAGCTTAATGAAACGCTAGAGAGCAGATCAATAATAATAATTTTTAAAAACAATTACTTTTATGTTCAGATAATTTCTTTCTTTCATACTTGAGGCCTGTTCTGAGGGTATGCAGCAGATAAAATTGAAACTGCAGGTACAAAAGAGGATTTAGGGGAAGAAGAACAATAGTGTGAGTTAATTTTATCATGACCAATAGTACATATAAACTTATAACATTCCTATATGTTACATATAACAATGAAACACATAACATGGCCAGATATATCACATCATTATTAATGAGTACTCCTGTGGTGGTAATATGTGGAAGCAGTTGCTGTGACTCAGGAGTTAGAATGTTTGACCACCAACACAAAGGTTTGCACTCACTGCTCCTGACAAATTGCATTAGCGACATGAAAAGACTGGAAAATTAAGTGCATACCATTGGTACCTAGTCTGTGTAATGTGTTTATCCATCTATCTATCTATCTATCTATCACACAGCAACATCCTGCCAACCTGTCAAACAAATGTAAGGCATTATGCACAATTCGATTCGAATAAGCAATAGTTGGTTGAATTATTAAGTCATTTTGGCTTATGATCTTAATTCTTTAGTTTCTTTGTTTGAACATTTGAATCCAACAGCGACGACAAGCATAATCATATGAATGAAAAAAGCTGCTCTTGTTGCAATTAGATCATTTACTCATCATTTACAGTATTTTATGAAGTAAATTAAAATGCATTAACTGGAATCTTCTGTAATCACAGCTTTATGTGTGTTTAATATAAACATATCCATTTACAGAACAATTTATTAAAATCATGAAACTACTGAGGTATTCTCCATGAAACAAATACCCCAATAAATAATTACATTTTACCCACATTTAAACCTTTTAACAGACTTACTTTAAATAGGTTTTATGGTTACTATAAAATACAGTTAAGCTTGCTATACTATTCCTTCCAAAACCCTTCCCTTGCATCAATGTTATCCTGCAGTACCTGAAATAACTTGTCATTTCACTTGACTAATGATGGGGCTTACAGCGTGTTTGTATGTTTACATCCCCTTGGTCTTTGTCCCACTTTCAACTCTAACTTTAAGTGTTCCTCTTGAGATGGTCACAAATACATCTCCGCACTCCTGGCCTCTTTCTCTGTCCTGGAGTGCCTTTAGAATTGATTTTCTGGACCCCACGGATAAAATTGAAGGAACAGTGCAGTTAGTCTCATTGGACGTGTTGTTCTCAGGAGTACAGTGAGATGACTGCTGTAGGTCATGCCGCACAGTCTCACATGAAGGTAGGTAGTTGTCATTGTTAAAAAGCAGAATAAAACAGCTGCATAAAGACCTTTCTGTAAAAACATCTTGTATAATTTGTCCATAAACTATGCAGTGTTGGCTAGATGGCTATAACTGAATATTTTTCTTCAATGGATCACTCCTGGACGAATGAGCGATTACACAGTTTCATTTTCTCCTAGAATGAGAAACCACAAATAGAGCCTGGGCAACTGATCTGAGGGAATGCATTGGACAGTGTGGCACCAGTCGGTCAGAAAGGTAACCGAGGGCAAGGCCATTTAGGCATTTGTAAACAACATTTTAAAATCAACTCTGCAACATATAGGTAGCCAGTGAAGTGTGGATAAAATTGGAGGAATTTATGAAAGTGAAAACAGTTTTAACATGGTTGAACACTTTTAACAGATTTGGCATTATATGAATGTCGCCTTTTAAGGGAAAAACAAGTCCAAAAGTTGAACTAAACCAAGGGCAGATGTGAAAACTTTCCTGGTCACTGTAGTTGGGTCGAACATGTTTCTCTTCAGCCAACTATCCATTTACAGAGTCCCTGGAACACTTTTCTGTAGACACAAGTTAATGCCACCTCATTAGCTTAAAGTGTCCTGTTAACTTTGCACAAAGCCTAAGCTAACAGCTGCGAGATATCTCGTAACTTTAACTCATGTTCATCTGCCGAGCTAACAAAAATCTACACGTCACAGCCCGTTAGCATGGATGACATCACTGTGTGTCTAACCAGAACGCATACTCCACTTAATTAATTGAATTGCAGGGCCTTCCACTTGGACGCTTGCTTTCAGCATTTTTATTACGGGCTTCAGTAAATTAATTGGGTGAATCCTTCAGCCCCCTTAGCTTGCATAAGCCACACTCAATGGCAGATAAAAATGCTTAGACCATAAGAAGCTTTTTTTTTTAATGTAATTTTGTGATCTTAAGCCATTTACATTTTTAATACTTTTTATTGATCAAACCCTAGCCCACAAATTATAAAATTCTACATTCATACATACATGCATACATACATACATAGTACATACATACATGCTCTCTCCTTTTTTGGTTTACGTTATAGCGTAAAACACATAATTTGAAGACCTACAACTATGCACCTTTTCAGTTGGCTGCCAACCACCATTAAAAGCAACACAACTACATAAATACATATCTATACAGATAAATAAGTACTATAAAGTACGTACGTACATACGTACGTACGTACATACATGCATACATAAATACATGTACAGTACATACATATATACAAACATACCGTACATATATACCATACATACATACATACCGTACATACATAGATACATACATACATGCATGCATAGTACATACATATATACATACATACCGTACATAGTACATACATACATACATACATACATACATACATACATACATACGTACACAAAGGCCACAAGAGATAATGAAATACAATGAAAACTGCATCACTCAAGGTGACCTTGACTGAGAAGAGTAACTTTCTCACTTGAGTTGGATGGATTTTGATCTGAAAAAGTCTATATGAAATACAGAACACAATCAGTGCACAGGCTTTGAGAGATCAGACGGCCGTATTTCAGGTCATTTATACGAGTGCTTGGACTGTATCAGGATTCACATCACAGGGTTTAATAATGGCTTCATCTGTGCTTCTCCCATTAAAGAGTCAAACTCAGAGATAACGGAGGTGCTTAGGCCTGGGACATGACGACTTGCTGAAAGGTCACTAAAGCAGGGTGGCAATGGTGCGGGACAGGACAGGCAAAAGGGTAGTACACAAGAGTTTTTACAAGATTTTAGTGCCGTAATGTACCAAGAGTGGACATTGTGGTAAAATAATCTAACCCAAGTATTTCGGCACATTGTTTATTGTTTATTGTTCTTCTTTTCCATCCTTATATTATGTATCTGCATGGAGGCAAGCATTTCTAATAGATTGCTGACAGAAGGTTTGGCCAAACATAAACACAATGTTGGAGGCGTTGGCCCAGTTACATGGAGTAGCCAGGGCATAATTTAAAAACCAGTGATTGCTTAGGCTGAAAGTGTCACCTGTGGCACACCAGTAGAAGGAAGAGAATGGGAGTCCAATTCTTGTTTGTCTCCTGACACTATTTAAGTTATTATGTATCCAGGTGAGCATTTTCCAGTCTGTTGAACTGCAGTCATAGTTAGTGACAGCCAACACCGCCTCCCTGTTCTGTCACCCTGCCAACCTGTGCCTCCACCGACTCTCCCATCATTGTTATTCTTTTGTTCAAATGAATCTGTAATTTCTAATTACTACTTATCTGTTGTCTTCTTCTCTTGGGTCCAATTTAGAACGATGACAGTTTTACAATACAGCAAATTTGTTTTTATTTCGGGCAGAATTCATTAAACTTATATAAGAACAAATATATAGTCATGCTGTTAGGTTTTTATTCATACACAATCTTGAAATGTTTGCAGTGTGCATGGGAAGGTAGGTAAATCGAGTGCCACCAGAAATATAAACTCATTCAGGGTCTGGGGAATTTTTAAATGTATTTTCCTAATTGAGCCTGGGATTTACATTTGTGTTCCGCACCTGCTTCCAAAGAACTGGAAAACACAGACGCCCATGAAAGTGCCATAATTTATCCCCATATTCAAATCCTCTATGTATGTGGGACCATCTGTTGTGGAGATATATACACGATTATAAAATATTTACCAATATCCACTAAAACAAATGCTGCTCCTTGGGTGATGAATGCGATGTGGGTTTTCAAGTTTCACTAGAAAAGTCCAGTGAAACTCTAAACTTCGTCTAATACAATGCTGAATTTCTTTATGCTTCAGTAGCAGAATATATCCAATATAGCAATATATCCACTAAAAGTTTGCTGTTGGTCCCGACTTTTACCACTGTATTAACATTGTTTCATTGTGCAAGACTTCACTCACCTTAACTATGTAAAATGCCTATGGTGTTTGAGCCAGTGATAGTTTGTGTTTGGCAGCCACATGTGAACCTGACTAGCCTTTGTTCTCCACACATCTCAAACTAAATTATTTCCCATGGGAGACATTTTCACTGTTTCATTGATGATTTCTTTTTGATTGTGGAACAAAGGCATCTCAGATTGAACAGAGCAAAACAGAGCAGAAAAAAATGCCTTGACAGAAACTTTAATAACAAAGCAAGCTTAACTTTCGTATGGACGTGGCTAGACTCGTACATGTCTGTTTCAGTTTGATCCTGGTTCTGGTTTGTTGTAGATAAGTCTTTATTTCATGTACGCATTAGATGGAAGTGCCTGACTTTGAGCCAGTTTCACATCTTTTCCTGTGTCTTTTCTTCTGTTCAGGCCCATTTTCATGCGCTCTTGTCTGTGAGAAGAAAAGCACACTGCCGCTGTTTGCATGATCAGCAAGAGGATGGGGAAAAAATAGTTCCACCAGGCTTGTTCAAGAAATTAAACAAATCAATGACCACTATAACCATCCAACTTAAATTTTATTTGAAGCATATAAATCAGATCTTTCAAGAGGAAAGGGAGGGTATTTTTGTTTTGACAGACGAAGAGTGGAAAAATATATGTGCATCCCAATTGAGGACACAAATGTTTGGAAAAAATGTGACACGTTTTTTTCATTACACCATGTCAAAGTGCTCACTATTCACAAGGAAATGCTAACAGCTGGAGAAACTATGGTTGTCAGGAGGCTCACCTTTATCATGTGTTTTGGGAATGTCCTGTTGCTCAGAAATACTGGAATAAGATCAACAAAGCCCTCCAGTATGTTTTTGGCATCACCATCCAACTCAATTTTAGAACTATGTATTTGGGCCTCAAAACTGAACATTATATTGGACATTTGCAAAATGGAGTAAAATTACATTCGGACTTCTGTTGGATTCTGGCTTCTGTTGTTTAAAATAGTGTCCAGATGACTACAACTGAAGCTTTTTCTACAATGGATCACTCCTGGACAAATGATTACACTGACTTGATTTGGACTTAATTTGAAAATGGACAAAGTTAACAGACTATGGACTAAATGGGACATTTATGTTAGTTTATGTGTGCCTTCATTTTCTTTTCTTTGGATGTCTACTGGTTTTGATTTATCAAAACTCCCGGCTCCTGTTCTCTTTCTCTATTCTTGTTCTGTTTCATTGTGTTTGTTGTCATATGTTTTAAATCTGAAAAAAGAAAAAGAAAATAAAGACAAAACATCTGACGCACTATAATATGATAAACATTGAAAATGAACTAGCTTAAAAGGGCATATTATGAAAAAAGGACTTTTTTGAGCTTTAAACTTTGTTATAGTATTGTTCCTTTATCAAAAACACAGCTAGAGTTGCATTTAGCTTCATTCACGCTTGTTTAATGAATCCTGTTTAGAATGTCCTCTCCACTCCATGTAAAAAAGCACTCAACAACGTTTTGAATTTCCCCCAATATTATGCATCATTTGTAATGTTATTAGCCTTTAAACATGCTCGAGTACATTTAGTTTGATGTCTCATGTTTTAGTTTGTTCTTTTAATAGTACTCTACTGTTTATCCCAGGAGTTCTACTGGCTGCAGAGGGAACTACACACAGTTGGGTGCATGGGTGTTGTTGGAGCTGTGCTCATGCCATGGCCATGTGTAAACACTATATGTCTTTATAGTATCCTCTCATTGTAGTTATCAGCCTGGGCTACATGGGTGTGTTAGGCTGTAAGAAGTGGAATGGGTTGTAAGGATGATGTTGTGTATGGATCACTTTTTGGCTGTGCCAAACACGATCCAAGCGTTAGGCAGGAGGAGCTGAGTAGAAAACAGCTGTTTTGGTGTTCTGTATGTTTTACCAAGTTTGTCCAAGGGATGCCAAAAAGGTTAGAATTGGCGCGTAAAACTGTAGTTTCCTAGTGCGTATGGCTTTGCTGTGGTAAAATCCACAATGGACATGTAAAAACATGATTGTGCGCAAAGTGCCCATGTAGAGAAAAAATGCAATAGAGGAGCAAAGTATGTGTGAATATAACACCGAAGCTCCTCCTCCTGTATTGGGCGGCTGTGACATGGAGCACGGCTGGTGTTTGAGCCCATGGGAGCGCTGAGCTCGACTGCCCCTTTCCAAGGTGCACTGCGGTTACGCCATAGAGAAAGTAATTGGTTTATCCAACAGTTTGAATGGTGTGTAACAGGAAAGGTGCTGCTAAACTGCAGTGGCGGTCTTGTAATCAGCACACACGTGGGACATCGTTTTAAAGGCCAAGAAACACTTTAACTTCTTTTGCAGGCTTTTATGTAGTTCTAAGCTGTTTACTCATCCTAGCCCATTCTTTTGCATCCTGGCCGTGGTGGCCAAAGTAAATTGCCCACGTCCCTTTGGATCGGAACTTTGAAACCGGCCCCTAAATGTTGAAATGTTGACTTTATATTTAAAAAGATATATTTATATTTTTTTAAATTACATCTTTATTTTGACTATGACTTTATTCTCATAAACGTATCAATTTATTCTCGTTAAATTATGACTTTGTTCTCGTTAAATTATGACTTTATTCTTGCAAATGTACGAATTTTTTTCTGGCTTTGGTTGAGACTATTCCTCTTGGTAAAAACCCTTTTATTGTGAAGTAGTACTAATTAGTTGAAGAAATTTGGAGCACCTTTTCTTGCCTCAATGCAAAGCTTCCAAGTTACAAAGAAAAATTGCCTGAAAGGACTATGCACATTAATTCTCCTCTGCCAGGCTCGGGAAATTCAAGCCTGCTGTGTGGGAAAGGTAAAATAGAAAAAAAAACACCCCTGTGCCTGCCTGGCTAAATGATGGTGTAAGGATTATTGGGGACCACCAGTTCAGTGAAGCAGAAAATGGGAATGGGTTTACGAGTTTACTCCGTCTCCCTTAGCGACAGGCAGGGTAACCTCAGCAAAAAAGAAATAAATAAAATGATAATAATATGGAAAGGCAGACTAATTGTACCTAATTGTAATTTGTCAAAAGCATGAACGCATTGCACTCCTCTATTGAACCACGGACTCAAATTTGCACAGGCTAAATTCAGCGTGAGTGAAATTAATCATTTTCAAGACGGTAATGAATTTGAAATAATACACTTGGTTAACATCATATATGCACAGGGCAAATATTTCTTGTGGTATTTTCTGCTGAAGACACAATAATAAAACCTTATTAACCCTCCTGAAATACCAAATCACCTAACTAAATAACAGAACAATGTTTCTTTCTGAACAACATTTAATTGGAATATTATGGCATGAATACTACTCATTTGTAGTGAAGCAAACTTGTCGGCTGGAAATGATGTTGACACACTTCTGCTTTTTGTTTGCAGTGAAATGTAATTAGAGTCATAAACGATATTTTGGCACTGCTAGTGAAATAAAGCGCTCCGCATTTCATTGCGAAGCTGACAAGCTAAAAGAATTATGATTTTTGAGGTTTTTATTTTTACCACTGAGATGCAATTGAACAGTGAAAATAGAGTCTATACACTGTTATTACACTTAGGTCACAGTCACCGTTGTTGCCTTCAGCAGATGAGAGTTTATTCACTTGTTGTACATGTCAGTATCATGTGCAATTCAGAGTTCATTCATCCTGTGCTCCGTCAGCTCAGAGTTTCATAATGACTTAATTATTTAAGGTACTAATAATTACTACGAAATTACATAATTAGATGCATTTGTGTATGTTTCAGGACAGCTTACAGAGCAAACACTGCTCGTCTTTGAAAATAAATCCCATTATTAGTCCAAATGAAAGCTTCAAATCAATCTTCTCTTTATTTCTTGCTCTTAGAAAGCCATCATCAAACTTTCAATGCAAACATGCACATGTGACCATGCACATGTGACCTCTAAAGGTCAGTCATAACACCCGACTTCTCAAGGACTATGTGCATGATAGTCCTCGAGAAGTTGTGGGCAGGACAAGCTACTGTACAAGAGCCGCTAGAGCTTATTTCAGCCTGTCAATCAACTGTAAAGGGAGAATCTGATTGGTCAGCGCTAGCAACGCCTTCTATTTTCTGTCTGAAGGCCAAACAAATGAGTGGCCAGTTTTGAAAGTGTGACTCAGAACATGACTCAGAACATTACTTCTCATTAATTCTAACATTTTATTACTGTTGCCTTAATTGTCTTGATTTTACTGACATAATTGATACAAAGTAACAATAATTATAATAAAATAAATACATTTAACATTTAAACACTGAAATATTTAGGCCTTCTGTGAAGGCCTAGAAGTCCCTGAGGGTTCCCCCCTGGTATTCTCCAATACTTTACAGATGTGTCATCTGGACACCAGTTTTATCTCCCAAAGTTGAGATGGGTATGATTAACAGAAGGATCAGGGAAACACATATCAAAACAACACAAAAAAGTTGTAAAATTAATGGCGTTCCAGATTTCTGCCAAAAATGAAGCACTAAACTAAAATGATAAATGACCCCCTCTGTTTCATATGCGTTACTGAAATAAATGCCTGAAGGACAGGGGACGAGGTGGTGACCAGACTGAGAGACCTTCTGTAGTGAATATACAGGAAGAAACAAATGTGGAATCATTTCTATTTGGGACATCAAAACATGAACAATTGATCTTGTATATTGAAGAAGTTACATCATTTTCATATTACATCTCATTTTGGACCCATGCCAACTATTGAAATAATGATTTGGCAAATGGCCTGCACAAGCTTTCATGGTCCTTGATCTTGCCAAACAAAAAGATCACAGCAAACACAAGGGTTTATCGCGCCTTATCTTGGAAAAAAAAAAGTTAAAAGTGGAAGTGGATTTTTTTCTGACTCTACTTTGAAGTGATGTGTATAATCAGATACTATTCACACAGGCAGTAATACAGTTGCCGGCAGCACACAGCACCTGTAGGGCTCTTATCGCTCAGAGGAGGAGGCCGTGGTTGAGCCTTGTTGTCTGGGATACAGATTCATTTAGATGTTTTGTGGACGCCTTTGGGCATCATTTTCTCAGCCCAAAGGCGCACCAGCGAAGCAGCCATCTTTGTTTTCTCACAGATTTTAATTCCTGACTATAACCCCCGAAGTGTAGAAGCCCCTCAAAGACATCGGAGCAATTACTAATCAGCAAATGAAACTCGCTCCCATCAATTTGAGCTGAGGTAGGGTGAATCCAGAGTGGTTTGGAAAGTTTTGGGTGTAGACTGGTGAATTACTGCAATTACTTGACCTTTTATTTTTCCATTAAACACTGATGTTCTGTAATTGTTCAAAAGTTCTCTGATGAATGCTTTAGCTTTTGAGATTCTATTACAATTACTTACATCTAAAGTACATTGATGTAAATGTGCAAATGTCCCCTTGTCTTCCGCTTGCAAAGGACATGTTTGATCAAGTCACCCTGTAACTCCCGGATAGCAAATTTAGCAGTCGTGATGAGGACAGAGCTGAGACAAGTGCCAGTGGTGCAGATCAAGTGTATTTTATTTACAGTGACTATTCATAACAAAATAAACTCTTTTTAAAAACCACAGCATGTCTCTACATGTTCACACAGCACCAACTCTCTAGTAACTGCTGCCAGGCACCTTTTATAGGCCACTGGGCTAACTGGACCCTCTCAAACTAAGGACCAGGTAAGTTCAATCATTTCGTTAACAACAAATATAAAAGCTGACTGTAAAAACAGTGCCAATATACATCCCATACTTTAATAAAAAAATATATTCTTTATTTAATTTACGGTGCACATTTTACTCTTTTAAAAATACCCTTTAAACCTGTTAACCTCCTAGATTAAGCCCTCCTATTCTATCCCAATGTTCTGCCCCGGAACCTTCTTAAGGTGCTCTGCTCCCTGGGGACTCTTTTGGCCGGAACACCTAAAATGGCAGACACACGAGGTAAACACATGGATCTATTATAATAAACACTATTTTCTACACTGATCTACACTCTTCTGTTGCAGATAGCCTCCCAAAACCCAACTCTCAATAAATCTTCTAAAACACTGACCTGTATTGGTAGTTTATTTTCATAATTGGTCATTTGGTATCTACATCTGGGTCGTGGTGATATTGTTGACTCTACATAGTTTGATAAGAGAGTTGGGTAAGATTTAGTGTACCGTATTTCGATCATTTCAATAAACAAATAACGCTAATTCTTGCATTTGAAAATAAATCAATAAAGCAACCTTTTTTGTATTATCAGTGACATCACATTTGAATCCCCTTTTTTGCAAGGTTTTGTGACATGTTTGGACCACTTCTACTGTTCCAGGACAGGTTCTGTTCATTACAGTCTGGTGTAATGACTGGCGGGACCTTTAGAGGGCACACAGGCATGTTAGGAGTCTCACCCCCTGCTGGACACTGTCTGCTATGGATGGCAGCTTCTGTGACAGACGGATGTGACACCTTTGCTGAGTGAAGGAGAGATTTTGCAAGTCTTTCCTTCCTGCTGCGGTCAGACCTTACAACAAACACTGTTAGCCCTGAACATGTGTCATTCAGCTTTTTATAATTCATGTGCAATACTGTTATAATTCATGTGCAATACTGTTATGTCATTCATCACCGGTGCAATATTTTCTGTTCATATAACAGCTGTAAATAAGAGTTATTTCTAAGTTATCTGTTTTTATTATATTTCTGTGCCTAATCTGTGTTACAACAGTTTCCCAATTGTGGGACAAATAAAGGTTATCTTATCTTTACAATCTAACTTCACATAATCTTCCACACCACATTTCAACAGATGCCTCTGAAGTGGCATCATTCTTGAGCTTCATTTGATTAAGAACTATGACTCCAGGGAAACATCAAGCCGTTTCCCTTCACTCACTGACCCCAGATCAGCTTTAATAACAAGGTGTGAGATTTGAAGTGTGGGCACCCAGGTGAGCAGATCGCAGACCAGTGTCAGGTTAATGAACCACAGAGGGAAGAACATGAAGAGGAGTCTCCATAGCGGAGGGGCCCACTGAGGTTAAAACTAGAGCGTCACGTAATCAAGAAGTAGAGCCAAAGGCAATGTCGCGCTGGCTGGATCGTTCAATCTCCTTATATCATCTCATAACACAGGCCCCATCACCCCTGCAATTCACTTTAGTATTGGGTATTGCTAGGGAGGGGAGATTAAGATGCTAGGGAAGATGACCAGAGCTGGTGAAAAGTTTGCTGAAATTAAAACCACAAATTGAGAGGATTTGTGTCTAATCAGTTCAGTTTATTTGCCATTTGTAGTTCAAAACCAAATCGGTAAACATACAAAACTTATACAGTAAGCATTTAAAATGACCACAAAACCGCAAGTACTAAAAGTACTATGAAATGTTAAGAAACTAAAATAAAACGGCTTATGGAAAGAATCAGAATGGAGTTAATTTCCATTGTCAATTAACGGGATTCAAAAACAAACTTGCTTTGGCATTAAGGTGCAACATACAACATTGAATAATAGTAGCATAATATACCGAAAAAGGGCAACAAAAATAAATAGACTTGGTCTGAATATATACACAATTTACAGATTGTCAGAATAATGCAAAAGTGAACAGTGCAGTGAATGGTTATTGGTTTGAATAATTATTAAAGTGGCAGGTTTTAAGTGTTCATGAGTCAAATGGCAGAAGGAAAGAGTGTTTATATGGCGAGAGGTTCTGGTCCGGATGGACCGTAGCCTCCTGCTTGAGGGGTGTGGCTCAAATAGTCCATATCCAGGGTGAGAAGGGTCAGCTGTGATCCGACGTGCTCGTCCCAGAGCCCTGGAGACGTACAGGTCCTGCAGAGATGGAAGTCTGCAGCCGATCACCTTCTCACAATGCCGCTGTAGTCTCTGTTTGTCCCTGGCTGTGGCTCCAGCGTACCACACGGTGATGGAGGAGGTGAGGATGGACTCAATGATGGCCGTGTAGAACTGCACCATCATCTGCACTGGCAGCTTGGCTTTCCTCAGCTGCCGCAGGAAGTACATCCTCTGCTGGGCCTTCTTGATGAGGGAGCTGATGGAGGGCTCCCACTTGAGGTCGTGGTGCTGAGGAAGCGGAAGGAGTCCACAGTGGTGATGGGGGAGTCTGTTAGGGTGAGGGGGGGCTGGGGGCTGGGGGCTGTGACTCTCTGACTCTCCTGAAGTCCACGATCATCTAGAACCTCTCTCCAAAAGACCAATTTCTTACCCTCTGCCATTGGACTTGTGAATACTTTAAACTTCACTTTAAAGACTTTGTCTGGTAGCACTTGTTTTGGACTGTTGTTCTGTCCATACTGTATATATTTTGCATTTAAGTGTATTTATTGTAACTCATTGTTTTGAGCATAGTTTTTGAACATAGTTTGTATTGTATTTGTTTTGCTATGAACAATATTTTTTTTACATTTCATGTAGAAAACATTAAACCAAAGAAGTGTGGAGGAGGTGGTGACCAGACTGAGATCTTTTGTATAGAATATACAGAGAGATAACCAATTTGAATCACAGGCTTCAGGAATTGCCAGATAATTCAAGCTTCCTCAAACCTCAAACAAATATGAAATAAAAACCACAAATGTGGAATTATCAGGAGAAACATCAAAGCATGTTAGAAGGCTCAGAACAGTCTGCTTTGTAAGTTTTATCTGATTATCTGCGCTTTGTAAAGCCTTTGCACTTTATTTGTAAAAGTTTATAAACTTGACTTGGCTTGACATGATGTGACTCTTGAACAATAAAGAACCTACAAAAGTTTCTTGTTACGTCTCATTTTGGAACCAAAAACCAAAAGAAGTGAAGGTGCAAATTGAGATGTTTAAACAGGGCCATAGCTCAACAGACTGTTGGTCCACAGCAAATGATAGCTACTCCTCATGGCTCCTCAGTTATTTTTATATGGCTTTTGAGCCTAGAATTATTTTTGGGTCACAAATCCAATTCCAACAGAACTTCCTTTGTTTCGCAAGCTAAACTAAACCGCCAATCGTCTGTCCATTCTTTTAATCTGCACTGTGCTATTGAAAAGTGCTGGAAAGTGCTCAATGCCAAATGTATTTTTGCAGTTATTTGTATTCGTTTTCTTGATCTTGTCTTCAATCCGCCATGTTTTTATCCCCCGTGGGAGCTTAACAACGACTCGCTTACCGGCCAGAAAGCCCAGGAGCGTTCGAGTGCTTTCAATCCCACGCCTGAAGACTTTTCAAAAACAACATCAATCAATAGTTACCTCTTAAAATTTGCTCACAAAACATACTTTAATCGCATCCGCCAGTCACCCGTGCAAACTAAAGTATTCGGCATTGCTCATCGGGGCCTCAATGCCAATGACCTGAAATCACTCAAAACTTCAAAAAAGGCTCAGTGATAAACCTACGAAACCACAAGTTCTTTTGTGTTTCGCAATCTTGTCTTGTGCTCCACATTTCTCTGACCTAATTTTCTCTTTTCACTCGTCAATAACTAAATTGTGCAGCTGCATTGAAATGAACAGCCAGCTTTAATGACTTTCTTCAGACACAAAACACTCGCGGCTGCTTTGGATCTGCTCCATAAACCCAAAAAGTAAAATAATGAAGCCTGAACACGCTTGGCTAATGGATGGATAGAAAACTTGGACCTCAAAAAAGTATCTCATTTAAAACTTTTCAGGCTTATCGTATCTATTAGAATCACATTTAGAAAATACTAAATTGACCTTCAGATGAAAATGCTTAACAGATTGTTTTGGATGTAACACCGATGCCACTTCTGTCTTTTGTCTTATTAATCACCTTCCTTTTCATCTTCAGTGTATTCAACTTGTCACATTTCCTTAAGCTTTAACAAATTAACGTTAAAATACAGTGGTCTTACTGAAATGGAATGGATAAGAATAGATAACAGGCCCAACAAATGTAGACTCAAGACATCGATTTTGTTTCTTGATTGAAGTAGTGGTGAACTTCAAAGAAAGACTTTGCAAAATTATTCTAGGACAAAAAAACAAACAAACAAACAAGACAAAAACACCATACAAGCCACAAAAAAAAAAGCTCCAAGAAATTGTTATTTGAGGAGCAATGATGAGTAAAGAATTGGGATGGGCGATACCACAATTGTACTTATACAATACCTTGTACTTTGGAGGTCATTTTTTAATACCAATACTCGATACTGGTCTAGCCTTATGTTTGAAGGCTTTCTAATTCTCCTTTCAAACTTTGGAGTAATTGCATTCCCTCCTCCGAACGTATTTCACCATAGCAGCAGAACACCTCAGCCTTCCATTCTCTCCTCTTCATCACTACTACAGTTTAGACCCAGGGACAATGTTTACCCCGCATTACATTGCTGAGTCTAAGTAGGTTTGACTTTCAATCAACTCTGAATTGCACCTCAATCATATTTGTTTTTCACATCAGGTTGATTTTGTTTTACTGGAGTTCTAAACATGTAAAAAGGCTTTGTGGCTTTCACAGGTAGTTGTAAGTCAAGCTTCAAGTCGTTGCACCCTCGTGGCTTGGGTTCTTCGAGGTAAACAAAGACTATTTCTACTCAGACCGATGCAAAGAGAAGCATTTGGAAAACTTTAGTGAATGAGTTTATCTTTGGCGCTCAGACCCTGGCAGAACGCGTGATGAGCTTCGACAATTAAACCATTTAGGAGATGTCTTTCCCCGGGGGACACTGTTGGCGGTAGAGGATGATGAGCGGATGAGATACAGGGGCAGAGATGGGCAGGAAGTGGGGCATGACACGAAGTAAAAGCGGACATGGCATCTGCATTTAGGGTTTTTATGGGGCAGACTGGGTGATGATTGGATACAGAGGAGGTGCAGCAAGCAAAGGGGAGGAGTAAATGGAGTGCTTTGATGAAGGCCGAGAAGCAAATGAGCTCTGGAGAAGTGGTAGAGGTAGGCAGGCCGCTGAATTTATGCCTACGATCCATTACTACCTGCATTTAAATTATCTTCCCAAACTAACTTGATCAATTGAACTGTTTCCAAAATGTTGACATTTTTCTGTGATCTTGTAGTCTTCACTCACACTAATAGCTCTAAATGAGATAATTAGATTTTATGGAAGACTTGGGGATTTTACAGTCTTGGCACTGTTTGACATCAATCCAATATTTTTAATCTTAATTACTCTGTCACCGAATCAATTCCATTTTACTCACTGTAAGTTTAGGTGTATTCAGACAACCAAAAACAGCCACTATATTTTACATTTGTTCAGGGATTAGAGTATTGTGAATATAACATTGTGCGAATGGTTCTTTTCTTTTATTTCCAGCAGTGACCGGCCAACGCAATATATCAAGCCCAGCAATTTCTTCTAGTGACGAATATGTCTTGGAAAACACATCTGAGCTTGTAGCCAAAAAGAGAATGGCTTCCCAGCAGTAGGGCCTATACATCATTGTAAATAATTCACTGGAGTAACGGAGGCTTCCCGGGGCCAGCATGTGCCTAAGCCAACATGTGCTTCATCTTGCTCAGCGTGAAAACTCCCCCAAAGGCCCAACATTGACCTGGGGCATTCGCCTGCGGAACATATCCCAACAAGGGAACATTACTCCTCTTGGGTCCAATGTAAGTTTTATAAGGTGCCCAAAGTGACACTGCAATAGGATTTTGCACTCTGCCTGTTTTTAAAAATCACTTTTAAGTGAGGCTTGGATGTGTGCTGAGTAAATCTTCTGCTTGGCATTACTCTTGTGCACAGCTGAGATACACTTAAAGAGATTGAGTGGAATAAATCTTCTACTTTAATGATTTTTATCACCATTTATGTTGCTAAAATTACTTCTAATGTTGTTATCAAGAGTAGCTCTTGAGGCAACATTTCATTACTTAACTTAGCATTAGACTTAACATTATGAAACTGTAATCTCTCTTTTTACAGCATACAGTGAAGGACAGAATGATGACCCCTGGAATAAAAATTAACTTTTCCAAATTTGAAATTGCCTTAAATTGGTACACTTTTGAATGTTAAGAAAGCAAGATAATAAAATATGTTCTGCTTGGAGAGCTGTGTCACAGTGATGATTTTTTAATTTTTTCACATTTTAAAAGACCAATGTATAAACTCCAACAATGTTCATTGTCTTCTTTTTATATATCCAAACAGTTTAGAGGTTGACATGTTTTGGTTCTAGATAGCAGCCAAAATATGTCAACAACATAATTACATCTTTTAATTTATTGTCTTTGAAAATTCAATGGATTTACAACCAAAATTAACACCCAAAACAGCAGTTGATTCAATGGGCATTCCAGAATGTGTTGCTTTAACCAACAGAGGGTTAAAGAATCAAACAATGAAAAAATCAAAAGCTGATTGAACAATGTTAACAGGAATTTAGCAAAGGACTGTCCCAGAGCATCCCCTGTATAGACCCTCGTTTTCTGCAAGGAAGTTTTTAATCAAGTTTTGCTTACATTCACTGTTGTCCTTGTGAAGTTAACATGATCTGTTATGTGAAACTGCTTTGTCGTCATTAAACTGTAAACTGATAACTGTCACAATAACAGTATGTATTCAGTTAAAAATTGGTTTGAAGAGCAGTCACATACTTAGTTTAAACTCTGTATCATGATATCAGTAGATTATTGTATAAATACATCTGTGATATACTGTTTACCTCAGACCTTCTGCCCAGCTGATGTCCTCTTGTCCGTTCAGATTTTAAATGAAGCTCAAGGATAAACTCCTGTCTGCAGTTTTTTTGTTAGCATCGAAGACTACACTAGAAAAGGACCTATGTTTTTGGATACCTATCGATAAAATGCAAGCTAGAAGTTTAATTCTGAACTTTGGGCGATTCCAGACAAAGCAAGGACATCTCCATGGAGACAAGCATGTGGTGGAACCCCCAAAAGAAAAATAACTTAATTCACCTTTGAATCTTGGCTTGGAAATTGCATCTTATACTTTTAACTTTCTATATGGTACAATAACACGATTTTGAAGTGGAATTCTGCTTGATCCTTTCACAGACATTAACTGCTTGATACCTATTGATTTATCAACAACATCTCGCTCCTCGGACATGCACTAAAGACCACACACTGTTTGAATGATGACACCCTCGATACGTCAGCGCTCTTCAAGGCAACGGACCGATAGCATCACCCATGGGTCCGCTCGGCCGTGTAATGGTCCTTTTGGTATTTTTGTCCAAACGCACAGAAAATGTCAATAACTGTCACAAAATGCATTGTAATTTTAGCGTGAACATGCTTGGGCAGACAAACATATCATCCTGTTTGTCTGCAATAGAGCAATTTTTCATGATTTATTTTCCAATCCAGTATTTGCGCTTGCTTTGCAAACTTACAACAGTAACATTTCCAACCTGTATTCTTTCTTTTTATTAGAGTCCCAAGTTTATCCCAATGGGGGGTTCATCGTTGGCAATCGCCATTTTGTCACTAGATTGCCAAATGATATTATAAATGACCATGACATTCACTGTATTCATTAATTGTCACACACATGACAAGAACTACAATTGTTTCAAGTTGATTTGCCCTTTGGATTGGAAAACCACAAGGTGCACAAAGCAAATTTACAGCATTATCATGATATAATTATTCTATTTTTGGACTGAAATGTAGGACTCATCTACAGGAGCTGTGTCCACACTGGTGTTTTTGAGGCCACCGTCATAGTCCACTACTCGTTTGGGATTTTGTGCCGCAATGCAAAGAAAACATAGTGTTGTCAACCATATATACACGATTAAACACACAAAAGTGTAAACCCAAAGTCTGTCATTCCTTTGTAAATGTCCACTGCAGATATGGGTCAATCTAGCCCACCTAAACCTTGCTCTCTTTCTTTTAGCCTGGCTTCAAGCTGACTTTGAGCTGACATATCACTGTGCCGCTGATCCATGGTGGCGATACCCTTTGGTTGTTTTGACTCCGGGGGGAACCAAGCCTGTTTTGTGTGTGTGGCTGTGTGGGTCGGCCATTGCAGCTTGGAGGATTTATCACTGTGTGCTGGGTATTGATTTATTCTGCGCACCCCCAGCCCTCCCCGTCCCAAACCCCTGGCCTTTGAGGGTCTGATGCCTCCGTAAGCACCTCTAATC
Organism: Chaenogobius annularis; assembly: GCA_015082035.1. NCBI lineage: Eukaryota > Metazoa > Chordata > Actinopteri > Gobiiformes > Gobiidae > Chaenogobius > Chaenogobius annularis. The sequence continues at coordinate 250,590 of BJKM01000143.1, forward strand.
CTTGCAGCAGATATACACTAACCCAGCGTGTTGTGGGGCATTGATTGTCCTGTAATAAAAGGCGAGATTGTGTACAGCCCCCACTGGATCACTGCCACTGACCTGTACTTTATTCCAAATACCATACAGAGGACTGGGGAGATTTTATCAAAGTTCAAAGAGAGTAGAAAGTCTTGTCTTTTCAGATAAAGAGGCTGATGACCTATTGGTGAAAGGTAGTAGCCTGGGATCCCCAACCCTCTTTCACATCTCAGACCAAACTCACAAGAACGTCGGGACCATTTAAAAAAAAAAAAAAAGATCACTTTTTCCAGTATTTATGTACCAGCCCTTATTTTGTGAGTAAATACATTATTTCTCTCAAAATTCTACAAACAATACCCCATACTGTTTTAAATGCACTTGTACAAGTAATCACAGCTTTTACTCAACACTTTGTTAAAGTACAGCCTCAAGTCTTTTTGAGTATAATGCTACAAGCTGGGTACACTATTTATTTATTTATGGGCAGTTTCTCCCATTCTTCTTTACAGAACTTCCAATCCCCAATAAGTTTGGATGATGAGCCATTTTTAGATCTCTCCTGAGATGTTCAGTTGGGTTCAAGTCTGGGCTCTGGCTGGCAGACTCAAGGACATTCACAGAGCCAGGATACCCAAAGCCAGGATACCCACGCCTTTGTTATCCTGGCTGTGTGATTAGGGTCGTTGTCTTGTTGGAAAATTAACCTTTGCCACAGTTTGAGGTCCAGAGTGCTCTGGAGCAAGTTTTCATCAACAATGTCCCTGTACACTGCTGCATTCATCTTTCCGTTGATCCTGACAAGTCTCCCAGTCCCTGCCGCTGAAAAACATCCCACAGCATGATGCTGCCACCACCATGCTTCACTGTAGGGATGGTACTGGCCAGGTGATGAGCAGTGCTTGGTTTCCTCCTGACATGACGCCAAAGTGTTCAATCTTTTTTTCATCCGATCAGATATTTTTGTTTCTTCAGGTCCTTCAGGTGCCTTTTTTGCAACACCAGGCGAGCTGTCATGTGCCTTTATTGAGCGTCTGTCTGGCCACTCTACCACACAGGCCTGATTGGTGGAGTGCTGCAGAGATGGTTGTTTTTCTGGAAGGTTTTCTCTCCACAGAGACATGCTGGAGATCTGCGACCATCAGGTTCTTGGTCACCTCGCTGACTAAGGCCCTTCTCCCTCGATTGCTCATTTTGACAGGGCGGCCAGCTCAAGGAAGAGTCTTTAGCTTTTCGGACCCTTCAATGCTGCAGACATTGTTCTGTCCCCTTCCCCAGATCTGTGCCTTGATACAAGTCTGTCACAGAGGTCTGCAGACAGTGATGATCAGTGGAAAAACTATGTAGCTGGGTTAAATTTGGAGTGTTATGGGAAACAAACGGTGTGAATACTTATACATGTGTGGTTTTTATTTTCTTTTATATACATTTGTAAAGAATTCAAACAACCTTCTTTCAAGTTGTCATTATGGGGTAATGTTTGTAGAATTTACAGGGAAATTATGAATTTAATCCTTTTTGGAATAAGACTGTCACATAACAAAATGTGGAAAAAGCGAAGCATTGCGAAAACATTCCGCATGCATTGTAGTCTTGGCTGGTCAAGCAACTTGTGGGACAATGGCATTTGACCCACCCTTCCAATATTTTCCATTTGAAAAGAGAGACTAGTGCCAGATGTGTGTAGATAAGTGCACTTGTATTTGTGATGCCTTAAGTTTTCTGTAGTTCACTGCACTTTTGGACTTGTCAATATTGCTAAAGGTGCAGAGTACAGTATGTGCTGACAGGTGTGACAGGAGGAAAATAAATAAATTCCATAAAAAAGTGCCAAGAAAAAATACATTTGCTGTTGAAGGTGAACTCACTGGAAGCAGCAAAAGAGTTTGGGTGTTAATTATTTATTTATATAATACATGTCGAAAAGCTGTCTTATGCAAACATAAATGGAAAGAGTACAAAACATTTCTACTCAAGTAAAAGTACAGTTACACGGCTAGAATTACATTCAATTACAAGTACTGCTGCCAAAGTTTTACCTAAAGCAGAACTTAGTAACTCTGGCAATAGAGCTCCCCCCAATTGAATCTTTTTCTACAATAAGTGTAGGACTCTTATAGCCATTTTAGTGTCGTACCTTGATTGGGACAATGCTAAGGTCACAGGCACAGAATGCAACAAGATATCATTGAGGATGAGGGGGCATACCAGCTTTTTCTCACCTGGGATACAGTTCTGAACAAGTCAGACAGCAGATGACGCTGTCGTTCTACTGCTTCAAGTAGTAATACAGGACCAAAATCTGTCTAAATCAGCAGACCGGACATGTCACAGTAACATCACGTGACACTCTTGAGGAAGAAGGAGCACAGTGCAGCCAAAACTAAACAGGTACGATAAGAATCATAAACTTAGACATGAAACAGACACAAAGTTGTTGAAACAGATGCAATTTTAGTAGCATTTTGGATCAGTCTTTTGAACAAAACATGATAAATTAAACATTTTAAAGCTCCATTAAGGATTATAAGCCACAAACTGCGTATTCTTCAAGCTCTCGAAAATGAGAGCAGGCGGTTTATTAAAGATGATGTGGGCCTAGCAGCAATATCAGAATCAGAATCAGAAAAGGTTTATTGCCAAGAAAATCTACCATGTTTCTGAAGGTATGGAATGTCCATAGCGATGCAACAGTCACAGCTTTAAAAAGCCATTATGCGTCTCAGCAAGTGCAAAATTGAAAACAAGATTTTTGCCATTCTAATTCAAAATCTCATAATTAAATCATCAGACACATTTCAACTATTTTTGGACGAGATGGGAAGATGGGTGACATATTCCCTGCTTAGCATTCTTGGATGTCACTTGTTGCCTTGACGCTCAGCCTGCTGCAGTGTAAACCAAAAATTAATTATTCTGTTCATTACATATGATCCACCCTGCGCATTGCTACAATGACGACCTTTGCCGTGTCGATCTCATAAAATTACCGACACCTGCAGCTGATCCACCACACTTGTGGTTAGACACCTGTGGTTAGTCTCATCAATGCATAGTGACATAACCATGGTTATGTACAATGTCACTATAACGTTGATCAATACTTTTATATTTGTATTTTTTGGATGACTACTTCTACTTCTACTAGTGTTGTTGTTTTTTGTTGTTTTTTTTCATACAGTTCTCAATGTATGCGAACTTGACCCCATGTGGATCATTTAGTTAACCTGTCTGTTCCGCAGCACTCAGCCCTGCGGTGGAACGTATTGATTGAGCAGTTTTTATGTCCAATAAAAATGTCAGGCCTCACAGAAAGATCAGTGTCCGTGACCCCATTGGTTTCCATAGTCAGCGCCCTTAGCATCACCTCCTACTGCTAACTACACTGTCATTAAGAACAGGATTGGATTTTTATTTTCCAAGAAATCATGAAATCTATGCGATGAGGCCATTTTGTGTCCAAAGATAAGGCATTAATGAGTAAATAAATAAAAAAGTATGCACAATAATGCAACTTGATTACCCTTTACTCACCAGTCTTCCTGAAATTGATGGGACTATGTTTATTATGATAGTTGAGTAATTTCTTTTTACTAGGGCTGCTGCTGTCTCTGTTTATGTCTTTTGCTGTTTTAATGTGCCGGTGAGCCACAGAGGAATTTCTACCTTGGTAGACAATAAAGCTGATCTATTCTATTAATTTGTCCAGCTCATGAAGTCTAGTTTTACAAGATGGAAATACAAACCGAACAATTATCTATAATTTGTGTTCAGGCAACACATTACACAATTTTAGACCTTAATTAGCTTTAATAAACCCGAAGTAAAGATTAAAGTAATAATGAACTAATAGTTTATTAAGAACAATTGGGTTATAAACCCGAATAAAAGCGTTAGGAGTTAGGCTATTCCTTAAGCCTGAATCGTTCTAAGTTAAAAAAATATATATGTCCATCATTAATTAACCCATTGTTCATGCTGTATCAAGTATATTAAAAGTTATTATAGAGTGTTACCTGATTCCAAAAGATTGGACAACATTGATGAATGTGAATTGTCCTTAGAAAAAAAACATTTTTAAGGCCCACAGTCAAATTCCAGGTCCAGAGAACTATGGTACATTTTAAATAGCTTCACATTTTATTATGAGTGACACACAGCACACACACACACTGCCTGAGGTCTGTAGTCATATTAAAAGATTCTGTTGTGTCACGTGAAATGAAAAAAGCAGGAGAAAACCAATGTTATGTACTGCATTTGTTTTGCACGACTGACAGAACACAGCAACAGTGTGGACATTCTGTTGTTTTCTCCCTATATTCCATTGGTGCAATTTAATATGTTTTAACCTAATCAGACATGCTTTGTTGTTCTCATCACTCTTCTACCTCCTTCTATCAGAATCCCAGTTGGAATATTGACAGGCCATACATCTCCGAGCTCAAAGTCTGCCCGACAGCCCCTGTGTGCAACCCACACTCTAATGTCTCCGCCTCCTGTCTGCTGCCGACCAAAGCGTTGTTAAGTCACCTGTCACATGAAATTACTGTGTGTTTGTTTTCAGGCAAAGCTGTGATGGTGGTGTTGGTGTATATCCCAGTGTTTGTTGGTATAGAGCTGCTGTAGACACTTCCACACACTGTCACTTATGAGACCATAATGACACCAAAGAGACACAACAAACTATTTTGTCATAATTGTGGAAATTCACTTACATCATTTGATGATTTCTCTTAATATTTTGTTTCACAAACTCTTGGCATTAAGCTATTGGGGGTCAGAGGTCGATGGACAGGTAGGCTATAGCGCTGTGTGTGTATAAGTAACGTGCTGTGGTTTGTCCCATGGGAGCCACCGTACCACGCACCACTTCCCCATGCCAGTGTCTCAATCGTTTATTTATAAGGCGGAGGATTTTGTGCTGCAATGCAAAGAAAACATAGGTAAGCTGCTGCTCTGAGGCGTGGGGTAGGTGTAGTTCAGACTTTTTATGTTTGTCTGGTTCAAGACGTGATTTCTCCCCCCCTCTCCCTTGTTGTATCTTTTATATATATATGTGTGTGTGTGTGTGTGTGTGTGTGTGTGTGTGTATATATATATGTTTATAGATAGATTGTTTTAAACATGTCTTTTAACCTTTAGAATAAATAACATTTGTATTTGGTGTTTTTATACTTGTATTAAATTGTTAATACTTAAGTGTCTCTGCCTCTCCTTTGCCACTTGCAACAAGTGATATCTGCGTTTTAAGCGATACTGAACCAATCATCTGCTCCGGTTACAAATAAAAAAAAAAAAAAAAAGGTATTTCGGGGTATCATACCGATCAACCCCCCAAAGTAATGTCGTCTCGACAATGTTAACTCATTCATACTGGTCTTACATTCGAAACTGTGACGACCAACTACCAAACCGTCCATACCTCCTTTATGTTCCACCTGTCACTTGGGCTAGATGAGATGGTGTAGTTCTACATGGCAGTACTTGTAGTGAACAACCAACTACCACTACTGTCTATCCTCATCGTTCCACCCATCACATGGGCTAGAAGGGATGCCTTGACGGTTACAGTTGGGGCTTGTCGAGTGTCGAGTACAAGAGGTTCATGTTTGGATCCCATAATTACACAGGTGGCTGCTTGATGCTATGAATGCCTCAGAGGATCTGCTGGTGCCGCAGTCCCATAAAATTCCCTCACCATCCACTGTCAATTACATTAAAAAACATTACACAACACAACACACTAATTGTCCACTCGCGCTTTGGGCTGGATGAGGGGCCTTGACGGCTACTGAAACTAATACGATTTTTCTTGGTGCACATATGCTGTACACGGCTCCCTCCGATCATGATAGGTAACAGCCTTGGTGCCTTGCTCATGTGGTATATTTGCTATAAAAAAATGACACCCCCCAACAACTTTTAATATTGTAACATTCTTCTGTCTATATTTTGGTTGCTTTGTGTGTGGCACTCACATTTGTGGATAATTGTTCAGTTCCCAATGTAATGCTACATTACGCCAGTAGGTGTCAGTAATGACACAGTAAACAGGGACTGACTGCTCTGCTTTACGCAAGCAGCGCTGTTCCGTCAGAAGCTGTGTAGCGCCAGTAAAGTTGAACAATTATGCACAAAACGGTTTTGTCGTGTACACAGAAATAAAAGGTGAACCTGTTGCACATAAGTTGTTGCCTCTCTCATCACATGTGATACACTCACGCACCATCGGTAGCCAGGAATCCTTCATCTGACCTCACCTGAATTGCTGTTAGGGGGTATGATGAGTCACCCATTAGAGGCTACCAAATATAGAGCTTTAAAAAGGACACCACTAAGATGTATGTGGCCTCCCAACACCCCCACACAGCAGCTCCTAAAATACTCCAACCAAACGCCAGTCCTCAGCCCACATCATGTGGTTGCGACTCCAGTGTACCACACGATGATAGTGCAGTTCTACATGGCCATCATTGAGTCCATCCTCACCTTCTCCATCACCATGGTGTACGCTGGAGCCACGGCCAGGGACAAAGAGAGACTACAGCGCATTGTGCGCTCTGCTGAGAAGATGATCGGCTGCAGACTTCCATCTCTGCAGTATCTGTACGTCTCCAGGACTAATGTCGATCCAGACCAGAACCTTCCGCCACAAGAACAGTTTCTTCCCTTCTGCCATTGATCTCATGAACACTTCATAGCACCTTAATAACACCTTCACTTTAATAGTTAATTTAAATAATGCCTCACCTAAATAGCCATGTAAATAATACTGTTTTGCACTGCTAGTTTGGCACTATCGTTCTGATCTGGCTGTATATTCAGGATTCAACTCCAGCTGCTCCACGATCACCTCCACGGTCGAAGGATTCATCAGCAGCAGCACCACAACAATCTTCACCACGGCCAGCGCAAGAGTCATTTTAGTTCTTTCCTGCACGGTCCTCATCAAAGGCCTTGGACCCATCTGTGACAGGCCCGGCAGCCCCTGCCCTCAGAGCAGCCCTGGGTCCCCCCTGCAAGATCTACTCCCACTACAGATTCGTCACTCTCCTTTCCATCTCCACTCTCACCCAGGGGCCTTCCCAGCCATCTTGAATATCTGATCAAATCAGGCATTAAGATGGCTCCACTCAGGCCTAATATAGCAAGATCAAGAGTTCTGATATCAACGATGATGAACTCTCCCCTGACTGCTGCTATACAGACAAAAACCGCCCCACCTAAACCCCCCCGCCTTTCACCTGGTCCCAAACTCTTACCGGCTCCTTCTACACCAAGGCAAGGCAAGGCAAGGCAAGTTTATTTGTAGAGCACAATTCATACACAAGGCAATTCAAAGTGCTTCACACAACAGGAAAAAATGCATTAAAATCACAAAGACACAAAGACAAGCCCCCACACCTATCCCCCCCTTGTTTTCACCTGGTATCTCCCATAGCTAGGATGCATTGCCGAGACTTATAGTCATAATAAAAATCAAACAACCCGGGGCCCTTTGCTATTTCTGTAGTCACATCACACAGATGGGAAAACAAAATACAAGTCAGACAGCCCAATCTGACAAATTGGATTCATATTCCCTGTAAAAAGATAATAAATTAAATTCTAATAGAATCTGCTCCACCCAACTTTATGTTTGAATCTGAAACATGAGAAAACAAAAAGGGAAGAGGTGTGTGTGCTTTTGTTAGAGATGAAATAGTTACCGACAGGTTGTCCTTTGGGGTGTTTTCAACATTTGAGTATGTGTCCTTTAAAATTTAGCTAAAACAGTCTCCATCCATTCTCTTCATTGTTTTATACAAGCCTCCCCAGCACTACCAAAGTTTTATTGATGACTTTACTGAGATGCTTTCAGTCGTATGCACAGACTTTGATGGTTTGGTCATAACAGGTGATTTCAATGGTCATGTTGATAATATTTGTGACAGAAACACAAAAGAGCTTCAAGCTGTCCTTGAAACTTTTGGTCTTACTCAGCATGTGAGTGGCCCCACCCACAGCAGAGGGCACACTCTAGAACTTCTAATTACAAAGGGGGTTAATATTTCAAACGTCAATGTGATTGATGTTGCTCTGTATGATTATTTCTGTGTCTTCTTTGACCTGTCTGTTTTTCCCAAACCACCGGCTGGTCCTGCAGTTGTTCGGAGGAGACACATAAATGACAGCACAGGAAAACTGTTTATGGAAGCACCAAAGTACATATTGGACATGTTAGTGCCATATGAACCATTTCGGACTCTGAGGACCTCAGGGACCGGCCTCCGGCTGGTGCCCAGGACTAAACATGGGGAATCTGCGTTTCAGTTTTATGCAGCTAAAATCTGGAACAGTTTTCCTGAGGATTTGAGACAGGCCGCTACTCTGGCATTGTTCAAATCTAAACTAAAAACTGTTTTGTTTGGCTATGCATATGCCTGAAATGATTTTCTTTGCACTCTTCTCTTTATGTCTTAAACAATTTGACGGATAGCCTGAAAATGGCACCTTTTAATTTCTTTAAATAAAGATTTTGTGATTTCTGTTATGTCTGTGTGATTTTAATGCATTTTTTTCCTGTCGTGGGAGGCACTTTAAATTGCCTTGTGTACGAATTGTGCTCTACAAATAAACTTGCCTTGCTTATATACGTGTATTGTACTTAAATAATTGTATTCTACACATTTAATTTTGCATGATATTATTTTATCTTAGCTATATATCTTTATCTTAGTATATAGCTTTAGCTATAATTATAGTCCAATTTGCAAAGGAAATTTGATCAAAGACCCAAAATACATTAATAAATGTATTAAAATATCGTAAAGGAGACATATTGTAGTCATAGCCACATTGACTTTGACTAAAATAATGCTGACTGGGGCAGACAGTACGGACCGTTGATTCCGGTCAGAGAATTTAATTAAATTCAGTTTATTTTTGCAGCACCAGAAATCTCAAAAGCAGTTGCCTCAAAGGATGACAGTGAAAAACAGATCAAACAATGTTCATAGGAAATTAGAAAATGTTCCAACATCTTCTGTCCTTAGACCCTCTCAGCAAGGAAAAACTACAAAATCTTTTGGGGGAAAGTAGAAACCTCTGGAAGAACCACATTGTTTTTTTATCTTTAAAAAGTGTCTCCATGGCAATTCAGAACCCTACATGTATCACTTCTCACCATCTCAGGTAAGTACAGGTAAGTGGGCGAGGATAATGGGTAGGTGAAAACAGGACTTTTCTGATTGATTAAGCATGCACAAATCAATCAAAACACAACTTTGTGTGAACTAACGATTAGGAAACTCCTTTATAATAAGGTTAAAAACTAGTTTTTTAACCTTAGTATAAAGGTTAAAAAACTACCGGTGTATTCGGTGCTCATTATAAAGCGTTGATAAAAGACGTTTGGGCTCTAGTCCCGATTTATATTACAGTACTCTCTGCAGTCCATGATTTTTAAACAATTTATTAGTGAAAATGGGTGGCCATTAAGTATTGGCCCGACGCTCAAAATGCAGGATTTGCGCCACAAAAACCCTTAAAACGCGCCGCAAAAAGGCTGGATGCCCAAGACGCACGTCCACATGTAATTTCACTGTAAACTGGACGTTTTGATGCGAACGGGGCATCAGAGTCACAATTTTTCAAAATCACGGCTACAGTGATATGGCCGGGGATAGGGCGGAAGGTGAAAACATGAATTTTTCAGTTTCAGAACAAAACATTACTTAACTTACATATATAAATCAACATACAACTTTGAGTAAACTGGTGATGAGGAAACAATTATGAAACAAAAATACGTCCCCTTTATTTTTATATAGTTCCAGTTCTCTTGTAGGCCTGAGTGACTATAAAAAAGGTTTTTTTAAAGCATCAAACTCAACCATTTACTTGACAAAAACTCCACCTTGCACCTAATTAACAATTATCTGCCGTTCTCGGTTTTGTGAAATGCAGGCGATGACTTCATTATTGTTGGCAGGTTTCAACCCACTGCTGTTTGTCCTTCTCTGTGGTAGGCATCTGTTAGAAAATTGAAGTCACAGTGATAATAGAACATCATCATGTTGTGCTCTTGTTTTGGTCATGACATCCTTGTTTCCTGTCAGCTTGTTAGCACATGAAATTGCCTGTGCAGGAGGTCACACTGTCTTTGATGGCCGGTTAACGTTTCCTTTTGCCTTTGGGGGCAATACAGTATTTTGTGGCTGCTGACTTCCCCTGTGGATGTGTTGATAGTTCGTGTACCTTAAAGAAACTGTTTTGTTGGGAAATAAAGGACACTATGGAACAATATGGATGTCAGTGAAAGCGCTGGCGCCTTCACAAGATTGGAGTTAGCCAAACAACAAGCTTGAGACTCTCCCTTTGGGTTAATTTCTTGAAAACAAAAGTAATGCAGAAGGATCATGCAGGAGACATTTGTACGCATAATCAAGATGGAAGTTGGCATTGTGCGATGCAGATTATTTTCAATTCAATTTATTTTGTAACGCCCAAAATCACATCAGTTGCCTCAGTGGGTGTTTTTAAAATGCTGTAAATACTAGACGTTGAGGTCACACAAAAGTATTCTCATACTAGTGTGATTTAATGTATCAGTGTAACCTGGTTTAACAATGACTATTTATAGATTTTCCCTATTTTATATTTTTATTTTTTAGATTCATTAGAAATTATTTTAGGACATTTCTGTTTTTGTCATTGCAATGATACTATGTTAATAATAAACATAACCTAACAAATAAAGAAAACATCATCATTATTTTAGGAAAATATTGGAGACACATTCACATTCTAAAATGTGATGTTGTCATACTTACAAGAGGTGGACAAGGGCTATGGAATTCAATAGGTTTTTGTTTCATGTGGATAAGCCCGGTAATTACAGAGATATTAACCACACACCAGTAAAATAAATGTATAATCTGACAGAAAATCCTATCATGCAATTCTGACTTGACCTCCGGTTAAATTTTTACCTATATTCGTTCTAGAATTTTGTGATGTCACATGAACATATCCTATTGACCTTTCAAATTGAGGTAATAAATGATGGCATACAATCTAACTCACAAACTATTCATTTCAAGAAAGAAGATTACTCATATTGTATTCCGTCTGCTTCCAAGGTATAATATGCATCGGCCCAGGTTCTCGTCTGCCCTCAAAGATAGTAATTACCTTTTATTGGATGTTGATGATCTTAGCTGGCTGTGAGCCAAAAGTCCAAATGATATTCAAAGAAATATGAGAAAAATGTTAAAATGAGACAAAGGTGAACAGAGAAGTATTACCGACTATGTGTGCAATCACATATGAGCTGGCTACCAAGGTCCCAAAGGTGCTCCGGTCTGTGGATGTGTCCGTCACAGAGAGTGGGCTGACCTCAAAGCAGGTCGACAAACACTGCGCTTTCGCAGAGCTGGCAGATGGCTGGAGGTGTATACTCGCTGCTATTTGAAGAGTACAAGTTGAGCATTTTTATTTTCCCACTGGTTGGCAAAAACCATCATTGTCTACATTTACTATATCTTTAAATGTCAGCCATGCTCAGGTGTTTCCCAGGGTTAGCTTTGGGTGTTACAATTAAATAATAGCCTGGCAGTCTATCCCTGGGCAGCTAAAGCAAAATGTAAAAGGTGGAGAGTATGGCATGGTGTTATAATATTTAGTTTGTACAGGGACAGCGCAAAACAATACATTAAAAAGACAATTTCAAAGGAGCTATGCAGTTGCTATAGTTTATAGCTTGGATGCTAATTTCACCTGCAGTCTTTGATCAGGTTCAGGTTATATTATTTATTTGACAGGAACATTGGCTAGAGTGCAAAAGTGTGCAGGCAATCCATAAAATAAAGTGCCCTATGTAGCATTTGAAACGCAGTAAAAAAAAACAAAAAAAACAACTACAAATAAAACAATCACCAACAACCAATCACCAGCAGAGGAAGCACCTCCAAATATAATTATAAATATTTACTATTTACATTATTTCTATTAGTATTTCTTCAGACACCAGATCACTCATGACCATAACCCTGAATCATGTATTAAAACATTGAATACATAATTTGAAGTATGGAGATAAATAGACCAAAGCACATCAATTTACATTGTCGCAACATTCAATAACTTTCTAACATCCAATATCACACTACACTATACATCCTATCCGCTTGCTCACCTGCTCCATCAGGGCTCCAGAATATTGCATACACAGACACTTAGTAAATGCATCCTTATCGTTTAAAGCCATGTTCATCCCTAATGTGTCCACACGTGTTTAGTCAACAGCCATTTCTTCCTCAGACTTGCAAACATTTCAAATCCTGTGCAAGCTAGAATCTCTGTTGACAAAAGACTTCAATGACTTACTGCCACAGAGGAAAAGACTGACTTGGCAATGAAACAAAACAACAGTTCTCAGGGAGCACGAGGTGTGAATGATGGACAAGAAAAACAAAAATATCGCAGATGAGTGGTGTTCAAAGTTTGGGAATAGTCCAGATCCAAGCGGCAAAAAATGTATCCAGAAACTCTAAACAGTATACTACTCAATAAGTGCATAATCCACTGGCAGGGGGTTTGTTTGACAATTTAGGCAACGTAAAAGCGATATCTATGCATATGACTAATGCATCACTATAATTACAACCAATCTCTGCATATTTATAACAGCTACAACCCAATGCAATAAAAGTAGAAGTTGTGATATGCAGTGATATGAACTGTGGCTCTGCAAAGTAATATTTTGGGCACACATTGCATTTGGACAGAGCTGAAAATGTTGTATGGTCCATGTATTGTATGGTTCCATCTAATCAGAGAACATCTCAAAAGTTATCTGCAGATTATTTCAAATTCAAGTTAAATTTCCATCCCTTTCCGTCGACACCTTACAGCAAGTTCAGCTTTGATCACAGTTTAGGCTCACAGCTGCTTCTCAGCTTTATGTTCAAGCCTCTTCAAAGGTTTGTTTACACTGTATTTATGGACCATCTGCTCCGAAGCAATGTTCAAAATATGTCGGCAATAAAGGCAGACGGGAGACAACAGCACTTTTAAACTGAGGTCACACCAAGAGAGGGAGCATATGGCATTGTGCTCTCCGTATACTTATATTCAGTAGAAAATATTATAACGATCACATTTTATTACTTTATAGTATTTTTTCCCCACACCAGTGCCATAGCAGTTCAGTGTTTGTCAATTAAATGTGCACTATGTTATTGCACTATAGGATCCGCAACTTGCTGTTATTGTTTTGCCAGGAATGTTCCTGAGCACGTTTGTTCGCATGAGTGATTTCCACTCTTTCCAGGCTTGTACAAAATGACAGAACTTTATTAAAAGTTATATTTGTTTTTGAGAAATGTATCAAAATGAAACTGAAATATTTTTTAAAAAGACAATCTTCACGGTATCCAGTGTTATAGTGCATTTTGTGTCAATGTAGATCTGCTACAGAGCTGATGCTGATGCTGCTGCAAAAGACACCACGATGACCATGACAATCATTCAGAAATCTTGATAAAGCGCACACTGCTTTCAAAATACATTAAGTAAACATAGGCGAGACAACAGCGATATACTTGGACATGAAGGGAAGGAACACAGAAGGTGACGCCACGTTTGTGTAATTCTTTATTTTTTATTTGGATCCCCATTGGCTTTCACCATGGCAGATCGTCCTGACTACCATTGCATGTAAAATAAACATTTAAAACTGCATGTGCATATATTAAAACAATTCTGTTGAACAGAATAAATCAATTGAAAAAGCATCAAAAAGCGAATACATTTTGAATATATAAATTAACTTCTCGGTAAAACCCGGGCTCTGATGTGTTATTCAAAAAGAAAATAAAAAATAAAACAACAAAAATAACAGGAAGATCAAATGTTGAACCTTCTTGACTAGTATAATGAATACATTTTAGCGTGCGCAGGGCCAAACCTAATTTTGTGTTGCATTTGTCTTTAACATGTTTACAGGGGAATAGACTTGATTTGGTCTCATTTGCAACTACTGAGAGTCTTTTTAGCATAACATTTTATAAAATAGATTCTCCTGATTAATCTCAGCACCCTTCACGGGCCAAAGTAGAACCCTTGGAGAGCCAGGTTTGGCCTGTGGGCCCCACTTTGGGCACCCCAACAGTTCTCCATTATGACATCTCACTACAAACATCTGATTCAATGGCTGTAAAGAACTGACCAACAATGAATCTGACAAAAGATTAGAAAATGTTTCTATTTTAAAGCATATTGTGTTTTTCTTATTATAAGTGCTCTCTGTGGAGACCCTGATGACAGCGTATCCTCCATGTTCAAAAACACCTAATTGCAGTAGAAGCTTGGTGCCTCAGTGATTACCCAGATGTGGCAAATAAATTCACAATCCTTCATTTGCATGAAATAGCTGCAGGCTATTTCTCCAAAAGTCATTGTTAATATACCTTTGTCAGTAGTTATTTTTCAGAGTTCAACCGTAAGTCAGAACAGGTTAGAATTGTGTAGCACCATATTTTTAGAGCATTGATACTGACAATTTCAAACATGCACTAATTTAACCCTCTGGGTAAGTACCCCAAACAAAGAACACGGCTCAAGACCTGGAGAAGGATCCTCAAGTGCTCACTGCTGCTCTTGACAGGTTGACAAAGAGCAAGGCCAAAGATGGATCAAACAGAGCAAAAACGTCCCCTTGGTACGCAGAATGTTAACGGTTTTAACTGAAATGGGTGCAGTGTCCTATATTATTCAGTATTGGCAGTGATATCTTCTGTTGTAACCACTTTATAATAACTACTCTTTAATAAAGCATGAACACATTTTGATTCAGGCATAGTAACTACTTCATCAAGGTTAGAAGTTAAGGTGTTAATGAAGTAGTTAGTAAATACTAGTTACTCAGCCTGAATCGTTCTTAAAAAAAAAAAGAAAAAAAAAAAAAAAAAAGAAGTTGAGTATGAATTAAACTTTGGTTATGCTTTATTAAGGCTATTAAAAGTATATTTCGTTATCAAGCTATATCCTGTTTTAGGCCTGTGACCTAAAATAATATCTTGTAAATATCTCTAAACTTTATTATGCAAGACATTTGTTAATACATTCCAACCGCTGTCGTCAAAAATGGATCACACTTATTATCAGAATAATACAAATAAACGTATTCAAAACAATAATATAATAATAATAAGCATTTGATGGCAACAGCAGGAATGATTTCATGTGCCTCTCATGGAGCAGCGTGGCAGTAACAGTCTAGCTGAACGAGCTCTTCCTCAGCACATTGTGGGGCAGGTGGGAGGGAAAGTCCAGAACAGCTCTGATTTTGGACAAAATAGAGGAGATATAAATGCCAATGTTTTTTCTGGGTTAGATCAATAAGCAACCGTGGCAGAAAAGAGTAGGAAACCATAAGTCTAACGTCTACTTCAACACAGGCAAATATACATTGCCTTCCCATTATTACATGCGCCACAATCTCATGACATTTGTCCGTCCTTTCCGTGCTTTACGTTGCATCTATTTACTTTCACATATGCCTAACTTTTAATTACACCCAAACTCCCATAGAAGGCAGTCAAACATAGAGCTCATTGAATCGGCGCCTGAGCTGCCAGCAGTGATAATACTTATCCAATTAAAGCTAACTGCAGTTCATCCGCCCTGTTGCTCTGCGCCACATGGACGAGGCACTAATCACCCCCATCCCGCCTTGCCTCACCCTCGCCTGGCAGCCCTCCACATGTTTGCTGTGCATTTTGTTTAAGAGGATAAGCAGGTTTGATTGGCTTTTCACACAAAGCAAAATGGAATCGTACGGTGTATGGCTGCCAATGGCTTCCTCCAAGGCACGATCTGGTTACTGTAATTAAACTAATGCTGTGGAATGAGTGCTGTAATATGATGAAATGTTGAATGCAGGTTAGCAGAATTTGCTGTATATTTGCAGCTGTGAAGGCTTTGAAGTTCATTGAGTACAAAGATGTAAGTTTTAGGAAGAGCTAACTATATCTTAACATATTTTCAATAATCTTATCTTTACTAATGCATTAACCTCAAAAGCAGTTTTATTAATCTGATGACAAGACTAAATAAGCTTCAGTATGACGTAAGAGGATGCGGTGTTGTGAAAATCAACTTTAATGAGCTTTTAGCCTCAAAACTGTTTCCTCATCATTTGTTTACAAAAAGCTGTATTCGCTGTCTTTCCCGGACTTTGTGATCATTTATGTTTTAACCATGTTATAACGTGGTTCTTCATCATTATCTTGGTCAAAGCTGTACATAGTTTGACCCACAGCTCTGCACATGTGATTATAACACAATAAAATAACAAACTCTGCATCATCCAACATTCACAACATGGAGCCCAAAATGGGTTGCACTAATGTTATAAGCAGAGACACGTTTCCTCTTATCTGCTCCATTCCTCCCCTCAGAGTAAATCTTGGCCACAAACTGGATCCACAGGAAGCAGCAATAAGTTCTGATTAAACTATGATGGAGTGCTGCATCTCCCCAATTAGGATCGAAAGCCTTTCCAACATCTGAGAAAACTCGCTGGAAGTACTCAAAGCAGTGTGACAGCTGGATCCCTGGGCCCACACATACATCGGCCCCAACAGCTCATTTAGCATCAGTGTTGCGTACGAGTCACTTGGGTAGGTACCACTATTAAAATATGTGGACAAATAGCTTCATTTGACATTGGTTGTTGTCACCTTTATCTGAGCATGACGTCATTCTTATTGAAAAATGACCCAAATGTACTTGACTATGGAGCTTTAATGGCCAATTTCCCATCTGGTGCTGCAGATTCCTCGTGTCCGACCTGTGTGCGGCCAAACAGCTTCCAAATGAGGTTAACAGACTACGTTTGGCATGGCTTTACTTACAGCTTGTACTTTTCATGTTGGCCAAAAAAACTCAACTCCCATTGCACGTTACATGTAATTAATCACAATTTGAGTGTTTGTTTTTGTATGTGATTTGGAAAGTATTGTAAAATGTGTATAATCTTATGAAGTGTCCCCGAGTGCTGTTGCCTGGCTCTAAAGTCATCCCTACTTTCTTTTTGAATGCAGATAATCTTGTAGCGTGTGTCGCTCAAATGTGGAAGACATCTCCTCTTGAATTACTTTCTTACATTAAAAACAAACACAAAAACTATCTTACCTCAGATTGACAAAGTTTAGTGGTTTGCTCATTGATTCTGAATAAATTTGTGCTTGTTTTTACACAAATGCACCATGTTTTTCTCTCATTGTTTGTATCAGATACCTCTTTGAAAAATCAGATGTAAAAAAAAAAATTCTACTGCAAAGGACACATTAGAACATTACCAATAATTTTGACCTTTACTAAGGATAACTGTGTACCTCTGCCTTCTATCTCCCAAATTGAAAACAAACATTTAAGACTGGAGTATTTCTTGACAAAAAGACACTGCAAAGGATTGTTGTTGTTACAAGCTCATTTATGTTCCACGTTGATAAAGTTAAAACAAGCTACACACCTACAAAAGAACTCTTTCCAATTATTTTCATCATGTCACTCAAAACATTGGTCCACATTTGACATGAGAATGTGTAGCAGCTCACTATTGTTGCCAGAATATCCCCAATAAGGTATTGTTGTCTATAATGCAATCGAATCAGTTCGGGTATAAACTCAAAGGAAAAATGCTTCTGCTTTGTAAATGTGCATGAATAGAAATGAAACCGAATGTCCTCCATCGTCCTCAATATCATCCTGTGAAATAAACATAAATCTTATAGGTCTGGAAAGGTATTGTTTACACCTCCCGCATATACAATCCTACTTTAATCAAATACGGTCTCCTTTGGGAAATCGGTCTGGAATAACAGGCCAGCAGCACTAGCATTACGAAACTGAGTTAAGATTTCTGGGGTGTATTTCCTTTTATTTGTCGAAATATATCATACATTTTTATTGACGTTTGGGGTTGAATCTCATCTTATTGACTCCTACACCCTGCAATGTTTTCCAGATGCAATTAGCTCCATTAACATGCACTAACATACTGGTTCCAGATGAGAGTTTCTGTAATATGCATATGTCTTGCATCACATGACACGAGCACTTTTTGCCAAATAAACCAAAACATGCAGTCTGTCCGTGTAATCAATGTTTGCGGCCATGTTTCATTTAAGTAGCTATGTAGGCATGCAAAACATAGTGAAACAATCAAATTATTTTAGAAATGGTGTGTATTTCATTTACAGACTACATGGGTAGTAGTAGAAGAACATGCGAGTGAATGGTATTCTTAGTTTGTTAACGTGTTGTTTAAACAACCTGCTGTTTTGTGCAAACAAAACGTCCTTTTACCCATGGCTACAGTGACGTCTTGAGTGAATACGGAAGAAGAGTGGACTAATGCAAACTGAGTCCATGGATTTGAGTGTTTTTGTTGCGAAAAAAATTTGAAAAATCAGAACACAACACATACAAAAATAGTTCTGTCAATGACCACATGACTGTAAATATGTAAGGGTTATAGACTTATGACATATGGTGATGAATGGATATATAGGTTTATTGTCTTGATAAACATGTCGATGGTGAAAATGTTTGTGATGGTTGTGCTTGATATTTCATAAATGGTGTAAATGCAACTCCAACCATCTTCAGCAAACACAATCCAAATTGACAATGACAAATCCATTCCAATCCACTTATTTATATAACACATTTCATGAACAGAAACAGTTCTAAAGTACTGCACAATACGAGAGCAGAAAGATATACAAACAAATATGAAATATAGCTCTATTTAACTCTACTCAAAGCAATCACATTTGTAAAATCAATTAAAAACAACTGTATCAAGAAATAAAACCATTAAGCACTGACAGCACTGATAATGAAACGTTTGCTTCCACTTATAATAAGCCCAATGTAGCATCTTCTTCTTATTCTTCTTACTAATAGTACGTTGTGTAATTTTTATATTAATTCAGTCATTTATGAATAATTTTAATAGTGAAAAGCAGAAAATGAAATAAAAACTAAACTAAATAAATAAATAAATAACACCAGACAACGAAGAATGTGCCCAACATTAGTACATATTTTGTATAACACTCCAACTGAAAATGGTAGTTTTCAGAGCAAATTCTTTACCAAATCTCATAAGAGATCTTGTTGCACTTTTTTGTGATGCTCATATGCATTTAACATGCATTTATTTAACTTTTTGTGCAGATGCTACATTCCTTGACAACGTAACAGCTCTGTACTCTAATCCCACCAGAACATTGCTGTATGGGGTTCTATATTGTTCCCATCTGCCGAAAGAATACGACTCCAACAGACGTCCATAAATTTGTCAGCAACATTCTCCATGAATCATAGATCACATGTGACTGTAATCCTTCAAATCCGACGCTCGTTCTTCCCGCGGAGATTAGCTGTTAAGTGCCGTGTTTGGACGGATGTGCTTTGTGAAGTCCCTTTGGAAGAGTCAGAAGAAAGTGCCTTGAGTCTTTTGAAGAAGGTGGTAGTTTATCTGTTTATAAACAATTAAAAAAAAATTATAAAAAAGACAAAGGTGGTAGCAGCAACAACACAGTTCTTGCGTACATGTGGCTGTTTCCACAGTCTGATGGAGAGACAAGGCTGTAAAGCAGGCATGTCAAACATACGGCCCGGGGCCGGACCCGGCCCATTGATGATTTAATCCGGCCCGTCATAAATGTCTGAGTATGTCAAAAAAAGAAGCGAGTCTCTAGGTCATTTCTATCAAAAGTTGTGATTTTTTAAAATAAATACAAACCAAATGCTCCCTCCGGCCTCTAGAGGGCAGTAAATGTGTAAATCTGGCCCCCTAGACGTTTTAATCTGGCCATGAACATTTCTAATTTATATTCAATAATTTCCGATAGACATAGTCATTTTTATGCTGGAACTACACGTCCACAATCCTTTGCAGCGGCCGCCCCTCCCCCACGCTGCTGTGGCTGCCGGTGCAAGTGCCGGGTCTTTTAGAAGTGCCAACGCGCATCGCGCACTTTACAGATTTGAGCAGAGGTCCTAGCGACGAAAGAGACGTTTTGGGAAACACGTGGAAGAAAGAAAGGAGACGTTTTTGTGGACATTAGAGCGCGCTAAAAGTGGAGCTAATGTGGAGCTAACAACAAGAAAACAAAACTTCTGTGATCAGCTTGTGAGGAAAACATCCAAACAAAACCAAAACCTGGACAGATCATGAGCCTCAGGTAAAAACGTATGAAGTATGAAAGTAGAACTACTGACAACTAATGGACTGTATGAACATCACCACATACGATGCACTGACAATGTGAATGTGAAACACAATGATCACATCAGTGTCATGCTCATGTATACAGTTCATGAAATTTGTGCAACAGTGTCCACAAAGAACTATTACTAGGGTATATAAAGCTATTTATTTCTTATATCTTTATTGTTTTATATTTTACGTTATGTTCGCGACCCAACCTGAGTGTCGAAATTCGCCTGGCGACTCAGTGTATATCAAGAACATTTTATATTTATTGTCCTAAAAGAGTTAAAGATCTTCAAGTACAAGACCCAAATATTTTTAAGTTGTAAGACAGCACACATGTGTAGCAGGACGGTTGACTGTCCACCTGCGTGTAGTGACGGAGGAGGAGTCTGTTACGTTGCCCAACCTTTCACCTCTGATGTCCAACCAAGATGGCCGCTGCGGAGCCGCAAACTGGGCAGCCGATGTCGGACAGTGGCAAACTTGTAGCGCTACCTTCAGGGTAAGCGTGGTGGCCTAAAAGTAATTTTGTGCACTTTTCGGTGAGTTGTAACAACACATGTCATTTATGCAATATGTGTCGTGGGAGCTAAACCGACCCTTTCTAGGCTTGGTGTGTTGGCTTGTCGCGTTGCTCTGGTCCTTAACTCGGGAATTAACCCGGGAATCCGGCCTCAGTGGCGTCTCCACTCGCTCTTCGGGCATTAAGCCAACAGCATACGGTCCCCTGCGTCACATACTGATTTGATCCGGTGAAACAGATCTGGACTACTGTGAAATGGTGACAACGTTGGACAAAAGGGCATGTTTAAAACTGTAAACCATCTGTAACATGTAACATGTAACATAAGACTTTTTTTTATTTATTGAACTAATATTGATCTCTGTCCACGCTTTAAAATCCTAACGAACCTGTGTGACCTGTATAGAGCGTGTCAAATAATGAATTTAAGGGCTCCCTGTCCCTTGCTTTACAATAGGCGGCGTTGTTCTCAATGTGAAGCAAATACTGTGGGTACAAAGGCGGCTCTACCACTCGTGATGGTACACATGTAGACTGTTATGGTATTGTGCGATTAGTCGAGTCTACGACCAAAGTTCGTCTGGCGAAACTCAAGCTCTAGCGTTGTGTGGTGAAGTCAATGTTATCTTACCTGTTACTGAGGCTAGTGCTTATAAAAGTTAGTAAATGAAAGAGAAGATAGCCAGATATGTCCTCCGATTCATGGCTGAGTTCTCATGCGGTTCTTTTGAGGAGTTCTTGTGTTCACGGTTGGTGTCAGTAATCAGACAGTTAGAGGAGGCTCACTCTGCGAACATGATTGCAAAATATCAGACACGTTTGATATAAATTGCAGCTCATCTTTGGTCTTTCTAATTTCAATCTTTGTCTCATGTCTCACTGAGTCTTACAGCTCACAATTTTTACCCGACAATCAGAAATCTTTCATAATGGTGGCCATAAAATAAATACATTTGATGACCCCTGCTGTGTCAAACAGCAGTACAAACAGTAGTAGTTGTAGAAGTATAACAGAAATAGTAATGGGTGTAATATTAGTAATAAAAACTAAAAAGACATTAGACATTAATTCAACATTTTTTTAAAGAACTGTAACCGATCCAACAAAATCATCCCGGGGCACCTTCAATGTCCACCTTATCAGAGAAATGGCTGACTGATAGGAAAACAGAATTATGGGTGAGTGAAACGGCAATATTTATCAATAAGGAACTTTGCAGGCGATGGCAGTGTGCCCTTGTGTCTCTAAAGTGATTTTGTGGTTGGTATTTTGTCTCGCTTGGCACCTTACCCGACCATTAGAGTGACTTTGCAGAGACGTTTGGCAACTCTCCTTGACACATATATCAGAATGAGCTTTCTTATTAGCATTAAAAAAGGGAGGAGGAAGTCTTACCGTGCATAATGTTCCCCCATTGATCCTCTCAGGTGCAATTAAAAACTAATCGGCTGCGCTGTTTTTGATGGTCCTCCAAAAGAGCGGCAGGAGCGTGAAGCAGGAAATTAGGAAGTGTAACAAAGCCATGTTGGTTCTTAATTAGATGTCAATGGAGAAGTGTAACTTATGCAGTGAAGTGTGTATGTCCGTCAAAGTGTAGTTTTAAGGTGCACACTGGTTTAATGCAGACACTTTTGGATAGTTTGTACTTTCTGACTATTGCCAAACAGCAATAACCACTGATAAAGAATTTGATTTTGTAGTAATTTAGCTGTTAGTTTTAGTGTCTAGTTGGAAAGAAAATTACAATTGAGGTTATCAATTTGTTAAATCCCTGTGAACATTGTTTAATCTGCTTCTCTATTTCATTGTCGCCCATCGTGGGAACTGCTGTTGTGATTTGGGGCGTTACAAAAATGTACTGAATTGAATTATTGTGATGCTACATCTCAGTGGGACTTTCCTGGTTAAATAAAGGTCAATACATGTTGTTTAATATTACACACAATTAGAAATGCTGTGTTGTTTGACAGTAGTTGGGTAGTACAGCTATGTTATGTTGTGCCCAAAACTCGGACTTTGTCTGCCCCTCCTATAAATAACATATGCCTCCCCCAATGTATGTAATTGTATAGGGCCACCACTGTGGAGGGCATGATTTTCCCACCATTCTAACATATCACAATTATTCTCATGTAAACACACCTTTTATAAAGGAGTTTACTACTTCTCACCGTGTAGTAGAAAGTGTGATAACAGTGCATTTAATACGTGAGCAGTCATCCATAGGGAGAATAAAATAAAACTTTGGCTATATGAAATAAATGAATATACAGGGCTAAGCCAAACATGATCAAGGCTTAGATCTACTTAAATGCAAAGGTGGCTTTTCAATCAGGCCTCAAATATGGTTGGCAATCAATCAGAAGTTGTTGAAAATTCTCACATTTTACTCAATTCTTTCGTGGGTTATCGAAGATATTTTTGAAGTTGTTATCTCTTCTGACCCAAGGTCAGTTTCTGATTCAGGCAAAAAGTAAACAAGGACAGTCTCTTACATGTTCAGTTTAATTTTGTGAGATGGTGTCAAAAAAACTGCCCAAAAAAATATGTAAATTACATTAAAATACTGATACAAGAATTCTATACCATTTTCACTTTCACTTTTGCTGCTGCAGTATTTTCTCCAAACTTTTCTATACATTCCAATTCCTCCATCTCTATTTTTTTTTTCTTTCCCAAACCTAATACAAGTCACCTGTGAAACCAACCCCAATTTGTGACACAATTACCCCTTCGGCCCCGGCACGTCTGAGAGCTCTTCTTTAGAATCGTGTGAGCGCTTTAGGCCAGACAGCATCAATAAGAGACTGACACGCCGTGGAGTGGCTCGTGCTCAGACAGTAGGGCCCAGATAAAAGACAAATGGAGAATAATTGACTCGCAGCTCTTGGCCAAAAGGATTAGAATGAGTGAACTCCACCGCACACAGCCATTCTCTCTCTCAATCTCTGTCCTGCTGTCTCCCATCTGTCTCCGTAAATTGTGCTCTTGCTGGAAACTCTGACTTTCACCAATACAATGTTCATTTTTAGCGTGTGGAGGACTGACAAGCTGGATTACACGTGTCTGTGTCAAAAGCTAAGTTTGCGCAAATTGGAATCAGGCGTGTCATTTATGCTCGGCTTTTGTTTTTACTGTGGAGCGAATGGTGTAAGACCTTCACTCAAGTGAGCAATCATGTCTTACAAAAAGTGGTATAGGCATCGTTTTAGCTCTTTCTTTTCACATTAGAGATTGGAACAGTTGAACCTCACATAAATACCGTGTACCGTTTGCAAGATGTGTGTAATGGCAAGCTTTGGTTGACTGAGAAAGTCCAATCAACTTTCTTCGCATCCAGTAATGAATGCCCATTTTAGTTTACTATTAATTATCAATGCATAAAAGAAAGAGAAATTAAGTTACAATTGTTATCTTAAGCCTAACCTTTTAGCTTCTAAGTGAAACATAAACCCAAATATAAAGTAGATGTGTCAAATAATAGTTCCCATTGATTAAGTCGAGGTACTATTGATGAACAAGGTTTTATTCAGCAGCAAGAGGCCAAAAGCATCTATAACAATTTGGGCACAATAAAGTACAACATCATAATTCATTGGAAGCCATTAACCGTTTGGCTGCATGGGGAACAAACCCGCTCAGCTTTCTCACATTTCTTATTTGTTAAAGTGACAAAAATAAACTTAGATGACACTAATGTAATCCTGGCTTCATTTTAAATTGTTATTCAGGCCACTGTGGAGGATTTGTCTTGTTTGAAGCGCCTCATTATTTGCTGCATTTCACTGAATCTCTTTCTCACATTGATCACTGCCGTGTCTGTTATTTGCAGAATCTGCCATGTCACAATGAAATGGTTTGCGTTTCTTCAGCCTGGGAATTAATTTGAGTTTGTTCTGTGGGAATGTGGAATTGTTATGAAACTTGAATTCTTCTTATAACATCAGCACAGGGTTACTAGCTTGAAACATTACAGACAGGTAACAAACAAAGATAGATTTTGTGTAAAGACAGTGCACTACAGCGGGAAATATGGAGAAGAGTGAGGAGAAAGATTAAGCAAAGTTTTAAATTGCTGTTAAGAGCAGAGAAAACAGAGTGACGGCTGCGTGTGAGCACTGAAGCAGGGAAAGTCAAATGCTTTATATCACTGTAAATTAATAATTGGCTAATAGTAAATAATCTAAAATGAACCAGACTACAGGAATTTCAAGCATTTTTTTCCCCAAAACTTTCTCTGGGAGAATTCCTCAAGAATGGATTATATTATATATTACAAAGAAAGTAAAGGTTGGTGGCATGGGAGCACCACCAAGCATTTCTACTTGAATATGTGAATCCTTGGGTAATAAGCTAGAATTTTTTGTATTTTTATTTAATTTTTTTTTAAAAAATTCCAAGATGGCGCCGCAGACGGATGCCCTGGCCTTTAGGTGCTCTTTGGTTTGTCTGTTTACGTTCGTAAATTGTGTGTCTGCGTGCTCTTACACCCTGAAGAGCTCTTGTCCTGGGGAATCTGCGTTTCAGTTTTATGCAGCTAAAATCTGGAACAGTCTTCCTGAGGATGTGAGACAGGCCGCTACTCTGGCAATGTTCAAATCTAAACTAAAAACTGTTTTGTTTGGCTGTGCATATGACTGAAATGCTTTTCTTTGCACTCTTCTCTTTTATGTCTTGAACTATTATTTTGTGATTTCTGCCATGTCTTTGTGATTTTAATGCATTTTTTCCTGTTGTGTGAAGCACTTTGAATTGCCTTGTGTATGAATTGTGCTCTACAAATAAACTTGCCTTGCCTTGCCTTGTCCTTCCGGAACAACAACTCCTACGGACCTAGTTCCAGTTTTTTTAGTTTCTGCTGCTGAATTAGCCCTTCTTTTGGCTAAAAGAGTGAGACGCCGCAGGCGAGGTAAACGTGCGGGGTCCTCGTACGGCTCAGGAGACGCGGTACACGGACGCCCTTACCTGGGATTTTCCCTCTCCAACGTTCGCTCACCTCTCCAACAAAATGGACGAACTGGCGCTGCTGATGAGACGAAACAGAGACTTTTCTTCATCTCCTGTTTTGTGCTTCACGGAGACGTGGCTCAGCGAGCCGATCCCGGACGGCGCCGTGCAGATCGAAGGGTTTTGCCTTTTTCGTGCGGATCGTCATAAAGGTCTCTCCGGGGGTAAAACACCGGCGGAGGAGTCTGTTTTTACATCAACAACGCCTGGTCTTCAGATGTGACGTGACTCCCAAACACTGCTCTCCTGATCTGGTAATCTTTTCATTAACTGCAAACCATTCTACTCGCCACGTGAGTTCGCCTCATTCATTCTGGCTGTTGTTTACATCCCACCGAGCGCAAACGTGCACGTGGCACATCGCCACCGTGGACTCCTTCCGCTTCCTGGGCACCACCATCACCCAGGACCTCAAGTGGGAGCCCTCCATCAGCTCCCTCATACAAGAAGGCCCAGCAGAGGATGTACTTCCTGCGGCAGCTGAGGAAAGCCAAGCTGCCAGTGCAGACGATGGTGCAATTCTACACGGCCATCATTGAGTCCATCCTCACCTCCTCCATCACCGTGTGGTACGCTGGAGCCACAGCCAGGGACAAACAGAGACTACAGCGCATTGTGCGTTCTGCTGAGAAGGTGATCGTGCTAGACTTCCATCTCTGCAGGACCTGTACGTCTCCAGGGCTCTGGGACGAGCAGGTCGGATCACAGCTGACCCTTCTCACCCTGGACATGGGCTTTTGAACCACTCCCCTCAGGCAGGAGGCTACGGTCCATCCGGACCAGAACCTCCCGCCACAAGAATAGTTTCTTTCCCTCTGCCGTTGGACTCATGAACACTTCTAAACAGCTGCCACTTTAACTACTCTATTCATCACTCACTGCACTGTCACTTTCTGCACTACAACTTTTAACTTAACTGTAAACTTGTGTACATAGCAATGCCTATTATTATTTTTTATTTTATACTATAGTAATTTTAAATTGTCCCTTAAATGCATGCCTTTTGTTTGACTGAATATATATTGTTTTATTATTGCTCAGTGTTTTGTGTTGCACCTTCATGCCGAGACAAGTTCTCTATGTCTGTGAAGTTTGTTCATTGACAATGGCAATAAACCCCATTCTGATTCTGAAAAATAGATTTGCATCATCTATTGATTAGCCTTGTACATCCATCATGTCATCTTTTGAAAACATATAATATAAATCTTGTGTATCTTGTCCGATGTGGAAACCCTCATAGAATATATAACAACAAACTTTCATTTCAAAGTTAAATTGAATTTTCTGAGCTGTGTGCTGTTCAACTCTGGCAGATGGTTATGTCGGCAGATCTTTTTCCCTCTCCCTCCATCTTTGGAAACAGAGTCTATCCATTCTCATTCGCCTGCCCAGTCACCTCACCATCCAACCCATTATGGAGCATTAGCATCCTACTAGCCGATCTTGCACATGGCTGCCAGTACCACGTGGTTGCCCATCGCGGCCCATTGCTGCCCAGTGCTCTCCCATGATCCTGTCCCCTGGGTCCGACCCGTCCATCTGCGCCTCAGACTGCAGCGGAAGCCAGCATTACGATCCTCTCTGCTCCTGGGACATCCAAAAGGCACCAGGGATCGATGTGAGGAGTGTAGATGAGCATATAAAATGAACATTGATTGGCAAGTGAGCGCAGGAAGCGAGGATAGCCTGTTCAGTGCAAATACAGAAAGGTGCAAGTGTGAAAAATATTGATATGGGTTATTCTTTTTGTGGATGTCTTCCCATAGTGGTCTAACTGTCAATAATACTGTTTTATTATTCCTTATTGCGTCTTTTTTAAACAAGGAAGCCCTCCCAGAAGTTTTGGAAGTGTTGCAGAGACCTTTTGCATGCACTATTCATATTAGTCACCAGTTTACTAAAACTTGATATGAAATGAAAATGAAAGATATAATTTCCTTCTCACCCTCTGCGGGTGGTCTCTCATCCCTTTTTCTAAGCTCGGGTCCTCTACCAGAGGCCTGGGAGCTTGAGGGTTCTGTGTGTGATCTTTGTTGTTCCTAGCACTGCACTTTTCTGGAAAGTCTCTTTTTGGCCGAGATGCGCATACACAGCACATCAGGTGTGTCGGGGAGCGGTGAAACACTGCCGTATTGAGTTTGAAGCTAGACTATAAATCTACCTTTTAATATCTCTTTGGTCAGGACACTGCATGTTAATGAAAATAGAACATGATATACATGTTGTAAACATGCCAGAGTATAGCTATCGGCACATTCACACCAGTGTCCTTCAACACTGTGTGCATGTGACCTATTCTTTTGTGTGATGCTTGTGTTGCTACTACTCCAATTTGAACCACTCCCCTCAGGCAGCAGGATACAGTCCATCCGGCCCAGAACCTCCCGCCACAAGAATAGTTTCTTTGCCTCTACCATTGGACTCATTAACACTTCTAAACACCTGCCACTTTAACTGCAACTATTCATCACTCACTGCACTGTCACTTTCTGCACTACAACTGTAAATTTAACTGTAATCTTGTGTACATAGTAATGCCTATTTTATTTTTATTTTATACTATAGTAATTTTAAATAGTCTCTTAATGCATGCCCTTTTTTATTTCATATATGTTGTTTTTATTATTGATCAATGTTTTATTGCACCTTAATGCCGATACAAGTTCCTATGTTTGTGAATTTTGTTCATTGACAATGGCAATAAACCCCTTCTGATTCTGATTCATGTGTGTTGTTCTACAACAGATATAACAGTCAATAACTTCACTGGATTAAACTTTTCCAATAGTAAATAAAAAATTGTAAAATAAGCTTGCTACACTTCAGTAACATTTTTAAGATTGAGAGTTGCTATTTGCTTGCAATATTTGAATGAGTAAACCTTTTGTAAACTTAAGGTTCCACCAAAGTCAACCACTATATTGATCACAGGCAAAAATCTCATTAATGGAACGCGAACTCAACTTCTCTCAATGTGGCGTTTTTGTCTAAGGGGCAGTAGACAAACAACTCTAAAACATGCGGTTAATGCCGTTTGATGAGGAGAATACTTTACAGTATCCAAACAGCATAATGATATAGTCTATACCCTGTGTATAGCGCAATATGGGCGTTTCTCATTATTTTCACCTCCTGCTGGGCTTTAGGATGACATATACAGGGTTAAAAGGACACTATAGACCCATGCGAAGTTACTGGAGCCAAGAATCCTCTAAACAAATTAAGTATGATCAATGACATACAAAATGTTCAAATGTATTATTTTATTATGTAGTATTACTATTGTAATATGTAGTAGTTAAAATAATATTTAAGGGTTTGGGTTTTGTAAGAAATAAGTAGCATAGTATCCAAATTTGTCGTAGAACATGAGTAGTTGGTGTCAGGAACAGAATGCCACTAATGGTCATTCTTGGGTGATATCATTATGTACTACAATGGATGAGAAGAAAAAGCTAGTTGTATATGTTATCTAACCATTTTATCATTTGAAGCAAACTATATTATTAAAAATACTAAATGAGAAAAACAGAGAAATGAATACAAATATGAACTGCTAGATTTGGTCCAACAGAACAGGATGTTTCTGTTTCTGGTAATTTAATGTATTGCTAAAAAATGATCAAAAGATGAAGAAGAATAGGGCAGGAATACAGTTGTAAAGATTGACAAAAGAAGTGAGTCAACGCTTGATTCTCCGGAAACGAAGGTGTGTGTGTGTGTGTGTATGTATACATACGCGTGCATACATACGTATGTATACATACGCGTGCACACATACATATGTATACATACGCGTGCATACATACGTATGTATACATACGCGTGCATACAAAACGTATGTATATCATACGCGTGCATACATACGCGTGCAACATACGTATGTACATACACTCGCGTGCATACATAGCGTGGCATACTACGTAGTATACATACGTATGTATACATACGCGTGCATGCATACGTATGTATACATACGCGTGCATACATACGTATGTATACATACGCGTGCATACATACGCGTGCATACATACGTATGTATACATACGCGTTCATACATACGTATGTATACATACACCTCGCATACGCATTGCATTCATTCTTGCCATGATCTTACCTTTCAGGTCAGTCGCAGCCTCGTTCAGCGTGATCGCACTTATTAGGGCTTCTCACCCAATATCTGGTTGGGGAGTTGTTGTTTCCCCTATAATTGAAATATAATACTAATTATTATTAGTAGCATTATATTTTGTCCCTTATATTGTATAGCCCAACTGATTCCAAGAGCATCTCAGAAAGAACAACCCTAAAAAACCTCTTAGGACCTATTTTCCTAAAACCATGACTAAAATGAACCCCCTTGTTTCTGAACACTGTGGAGCACAGACAAATGATTGGAGTCTTTGTGAAGCGGAACGCTGTATTTTTGGTATTTTTACTTTGGATGACTAATTTGTGTATTTCTTGACTTGACAACTCCTTATTGCAAGTAATATTTAACTTTAGAGAAGAGTAAAAAAAATCTAGACAAAATCCATATATATATTTTTTTATTTGAGTGCTTTGTTCAAGTTCAAGATTGCCCTGATTCCTCCCAGAATGGATGATTTGACTGGAAATGAGTGGGTTACAGCTTTATTTTTTTGTTTAGCATGCCCTGCAGCTTGATAGTTCCCTTTTCCCACCATATGGTGGACAAAAAGGAATAAATGCAGAAAAAGTAAGAAGGCCTGTCCGTCGGCCCATTTCAGCTTAATAGGAGAAAGCAGAAGATAAATAAATAAACGGATCATGCCTGATTACCTTATTAATTCAGAGCACATTTTCTTCAATCTTAGCTTATTATTCTTTTTAATGTATTCCAATGGCCTACCCTAAAGTTGTTTTCATTCAAAGCGACTTTCACTGATATTTAGTTTCCTGAAGCTACGGGGATCTAAATGTTCCTCACAGACTTAAAATGCCACATAATAATTTTCTTTGAGCAGCTGAAGACAATTATGAATTTATAACACAGGGTTCTCAGGGATTGCACATAAATGTAATTCCTTGATTGGATTGTGAGTATTTTTCTTAATTTCACGTTGCAAGAAAAGTGACTTCATTTAAATGCTAATTTGCCGTATTTTGTGAACTATGTTATAGTGTTGGGCCTTTTTAGTTCGCTAATCATACAAATGGGAGAGTCTCTTGCCGTGTGCTGTTTTATGTTGGGAGAGGTAAAGGCTAGGTCAGTGCGACTTTGAGGTGTTTTTGAACAGAAGAAATGACCTCCTTAGAGCAGAGAAGCTCTTCCACTAGAGTAATAAGAAATCTTCATTGTGGCACATCCTGTATCACTCCAGCAGGGCATGTGTGAAAGCAATTGTAAATGTGAGGTTCACAGCATTTGAACTGAAATGTGGGATAAAATGCAGTGAAAGAAACTTGCATAATTTGAATGTACAGTAGGCCTATATGCATTTTCAAAGGTAGAGTACCCAAAATTGTACTCAAGAGTACTACTTAGAAATAATATCAATTTACGTAAAAGTATAACATAGTGATCCATAAAATTACGCAAGCAGTAGTAAAACAATGTTGTTGTTTTTTTGGAAACTACTTTAATTGTCAATATAGTTTAATGCAGAAAATCTGGTATTTTTGATGAGTAGGCCACGGAAATGAGAAAAAAGCGAATTATATAAAGCGTTTTAAGACTTACTCTCACAGATTAACCTAAATAATTACACAGTAAAATGTATTTCTCAAGTAGAAATAAAGTATGGTGTCTGAAATCTACTCAAAGAAGTATACTATTTTACTATTTTATTACATATGTACACAGGTGAACATACCCATTTGTGTACACCTTTGAAACAGAGTGAACTGTTTTGTGGACTAAACATTACAGTGTAGGACATGATAGGTTAAAAAAAAGAAAGCTATCCGGTTACGATTTAGTAATTTAAGATAAGGCTAAGGAAGGTGAAACTGTTTAATTTTTGGATATGTAGACACCTCTATCGAGCCTAATGTGGTCCCATGTGAGTATGATGAGTATACCTGCCTCAAAGTGGAGAGAAAAATACAACAGATACAAAAATTAATAACTTCCAGTAAATCTTCCATTTTTGAACATCAACCTATTCTTTCTGATGCAAAACTATGTCCGAGACTGGCAGGCATCAATCTGTAGTAAGCCACCTCACAAATGGGATGACTCTGTGTGCTTTTATAGATTAGGGATGGGACAATAAACAATAATATCATTAATTGTGATAAAAAGGCAAGACAATATTTGCTTGTGATACATTTTGTATCATTTTGACCATTGCCAACAAATATAATTGCCATTATACCTTACATCATTTTATTGTTTTCACTTGACAAAGTACAATTCTATAATAGTTGTTTAAACATCAAATTACTGATAAGAAATCATTAGTGTTTATAACTTATATTTTTAAACAATCAGAAATGTAAACAGCCTATTTAATGTGATGAAATTGCTTATCTCAATTATTTTGGCCATTAGAATTGTGACACAAAATGTCAATATTGCCAGTATAGTATTTTTTTTCTGTTTTTCAATAAATAAGTCAACAATGAATATGCCTAAAAGAGCATTTATATTCCAGACTTTTTTCCATTATATCCTGTTTTAACAACATAATAAATTAAATTAATTTAGCTGAAGTGCCTCACAATTTGCTGCACGTCCTTCCCCAGTCTCATGCCCATTTCACACTGTACTAACCTGTCTAATAAAGCCTATGGGCCAAAAATCCTAAAAAAATAAATAAATGAAATAATAATAATTTTGTTGCTGAGGTTGCATCTTTTTGATTACACTGCCTGTAAATGTTCACTACATCTTCCCGCTTTTCTGACTGCATAGAATCATCCTCCATTTGCCCTTTTTGTGGTGTTTTATTACCACAATCTGTCATGCGGTGTGCCAGTACTGAACCAGTCCACGCACATCACACCAGCGAGCATGAATTCTTTATAAAGGCAATAAAACACATTTACAGTCGTGGCAATTACGGCCAGTCATCCATTGCTTGAATCCCTTAAAATTATCAATATGCTGACAAATTTGTGCTTTATTCGAGATGAAGAACGATCAGGGTGGTGGTGTTTTTATTGAATATTTAAATGTCGCCCAGCTTAGTGTCATGATTAAGTCAGAGGAGATGCAAATTGCTTTCATAACGCTGACAGTGTGTGGAGAGCTGCTGTGCCTGTCAGTTTCCACACATACCCGACTGATACGTCAAAATATACTAATTTACATGCACAGTCCATAGCACCAAGTTTACCAAACCAAATTGGGAGGATGGAGAGCCATATCCTGGAAACTAAACTAATTTGCTGTGTTTAGGATGGCATGGCTTGCATCATCTTCATCATTGCATGTTTGTCCAAGATTAAGAGCATAGTGTGCATAGAAAAAAACATACAGCCTTGTAACTCAAAGCACTGGAAGAATTTGATATTGACTGAATCTTCTCACAGAATCTACTACAAGTGTGAAATGTGTTTTGATGATGAAACGCAGAGCAAACAACGGATTCTAGCATAAATAAAGTACCTTCATTCCATATTCACAAAAATTATATCAGCTTCTCTGTAAAAAAAAAAGACCATTGAATGAGTCGAAGGAAATCTTGAATCTTCCTGGTGGTGATCTATATGTGTAGCACTGAGCATTGAGTTCTACTTTTTTGCAATCCGAAAAGTCTCTTGCTGAAAGCAATCGAGATGTTCAGATAAATACTACAAGCTGATTGGCTTAGGCGTCAAACTGAACAAATTGCTTCCCTCTGCACATTCTTTCAAAAAACTAAATTGTCCGACTTGTATTTCGACTAAAATTTGCTGAAATACGTCCGTCGGCATTGCCATATTTGTTTTGGTTCATTTGACTTCTGCCCAACACCAAAAGGCTGCCATGTGATTGGTACGACCTCCGGCTCATTATGACTTATCACAACAGCGGGAGTCTGGCCAGATAGAGTGCCGTGAGTTTGTGAACTCTTAAATATCACGAGAATTCATCTCGCTGCAACAGGTTATTGGACTCTTTTTGAAAATATATCCAAATAAGGCTGTTTTACTCTCATTCTGCTACTGCTTGGCTGGAAGTCATGGTGTCTTTTAGTGGCCACTACAGGCCAGTGAGCAGTACTGCCGGAAGCTTGGTTCTCTTCTCCCTCACCGTTAAGGCGATGGGTGCAATGCATCGCCAACAAAAATGAAACAAATAAAAAAAGAAGTGGTCTAGTTGAAGTTTTCAATATATTGGTGCAATATCAGCTTGGTCTAAAATCGCACCAGCCGCTCCCATTCAGTCTACTGTAAGAGCAGTTTTTTCTTCTTGTAGAGTTCTTGCTCTACAATGCAATCAAATGGAGCAGGGACTTGCATGGTCACGTAGATGACTCCAGCATGCAATTCACGTTCTTAACAGTCCAGCGGCAACATGACTTCCTCCCGCTCAGAATACGGATCTATTAAAAGTTCAGAACAACACTATTTCTTTGCTAAAATAAGTATATTTTAACCAATGTGCAGAAGAGAAGCGAAGCAACAGCAGCGCCAAGTTTTAGCAAGTGACTCAAAAACTCTATTTTAGAGACAAGTCTTTGTTTGTAGCTAAGGCGCTGTTCGTGTTATAAATTGATTGGTGAAGTGAGACTATTCAATCCATCCAGCAGATAAAGCAGTTAAGGTAGTTTAGCTCAGTAGGATAGGTCTTCACGTGGGAGATGAGAGTTGGTATTTGCAAGTAATTTTTCTTTTTTTTTTTTTCGTGCAAAGGTCATCCACAAATATTGATGAACACCCCAAGTCTACTTGCCCATCCACAAAAGTCATGGCATGCTACTGGAATATTTTATAAAGATATATTGCCATATTGTGTCCCAGGCAGAGCAATAACATCTCCATAGGGTATCTCCATAGCCAATGAACTTTTTAGTATGACGCTGGTTTTATGTAAAGCTAAAGCATTCAAGCAGCTATGAATTTTTGCCTAAAACACTGTGATAAAATGAATCTTAAAGTGCCTAAATTGCCTTGAGTTGTGAAGTAATATGGGCACCTTTAGTTACTAACTATATGAAATGCAAACTCGGCTGACATTAACAAACACAGCACACCTGGCTTTTATGAAAATGCTTTCACTCCACGAACATGTCCATCTGACAAAGTGCCTGTCTACATTCTACAGCTTTAGCCCTTTGCTCCGTAATGGAGACATAACGACACATGAAAGCCAAACAAGCTTCTGCATCAGTCTGAAAAAAAAACGTGACCAGATTCATTTAATAGAAATCAACCAACAAACAAACAAACAAACAAACACATACATAATTAACATTTTCATAACATTATATAACACCTATTTATTGACCTTTATTTATAGTCCATCTGAGATTAACAATATCTTTTTTCAGGATAGTTCTGGAGGAAACCTATGCAGACATGGAGAGAATATGCAAACCCCACACAGAAAGGCCCAACACCGCCTGAGAGTCAAACCCAGGATCTTCTAACTAATTGCTGCGCCACTAATGCATGTTAGAATTGACACAATTAGAGGAGAGAATTGCTAGTTGGAGAACTCTGTTAGGCTGTGTTCTCACTTACGTACACCACATCAGAATTAGGACTAAAGAGTGTTGATTAAACCTGACAAGACCAGGACTAAACAGAGATGAACAGAACCGAACCAAGTCTTTGTCAGAACTACACTGGGATCAAACCAGAACCAAAGCTGGAAAAGTGCAACAAGTCATTATACTTTCTCAGTTGGATGGTATGGATGGGCAATTTCTTTTCCACAACATCCTGCCAGAAGTGGATTTACATAGTGATAAACGGTTTTAAGAAATTTGCCTCTCATCCAAAAGACGTTATATATTCTAATGTAAGAAGTGGAAAAAACGTCCTCCTATTTTATATGCTGAGGGTGATTTTTGGTCTGTAATTGTCCTCTGCTGGAGATTCTTGGCGAGGGTTTATAAACATTACAACCACTTTACATTGGACATTTTGCATATATGAACGCTTTCCTCATATTGACACATATTGAACATGGTAAAGCCCATTTTTTAGTTAGAGAAAAGAAAACATGTTTTCTTCTACACCAGTGGTTCTCAAAGAAAGATAATTTCCGAGTAACACAAGATCTAAATACAAACTTTATGAGGCCTAAAAAATATGGCTAAACACTTTCTAAAGTGAGACCAAACCATGGATGAAGTAGTTTGAAGTCTTCCCTGACCATTACTGGTGAAAGCATATTCTTGTGGTTTTCTATGTATTTTTCCCTGTACTTGGAAATCCATCTCTATTAGCAGCATGAAGGAGTACATTTGGAGACTGGTCCTCTGTACAACCGTTATGCTTTCATGCACTGGCGAGGACGCACCATTGGCTTGCAAACAGCTTTTATCTGCTCTGATAATTGGGTCTATGTTTAAAGATTATTTCAGAACTGATGCAAAGGGGTCATGACTGCATAGGGACAATTTATGAAGAAAGTCTGAAATGTTCTTTTATAGATGTTACTCTACAACATCTATAAAAAAAAACAATATTTGTAATAACTTAAAGGGAATATGATAGATACATTTCACTCATACACAATGGACATGATTGTTTAAGATAAAAATTATAATAATAATAATTTAAAATATGGACTAGTTTATAATTTGTACTTCCTGGTTGGACATGAGCAGCAGATGTGAGATAGGAGAGATAATTACACAACTGTTACCTAAGCTAGCTAAAATCCATATCAATAATGTAATTGCAATGATTTGACAAATAATAATAATGATAGAAAACACCTTTATTTTGTTTAAACTTTCAGAATAATGTGTCAGTTGTGTAAATTGCTTGCATTTTGGATGGATTGTAGCTTAATGATGACTAAAGGGACATTTCCTTTTTTTTCATATATGTTTTTTTGGCCTGAAGGCTTTATAAGACAGGAAAGGACAGTGTGAAATGGGGATGAGAGAGAAGGGAGGACATGCAGTACATTGTCGGGGCCAGCTGCACTTGCAGGACATTTTCATAAGAGCGGTAACAAACAAAAAAAACAAAACTGACCCATACCACCCTGTGTGAGGAATCCGAAAGGGGGTGCTGGCTCACTTTAGGCCAGTGGAGTTGTTTAAAACAAGATGATTGGACACAAGAGAACCAGAGAGAACGCAGACACATAAACAGAAAATAATTGGTCCTCACCAAACTCTGACTTGCATCAGCTGTTTCCTGTTTTACGGCATGGCACTACGGCAGTTCACGTCAGGACCGAACATATAATATTTGTAGTGCATAAAGCTTCTACCACAATCCAAATCTTAACACATTACATAAATAGATGTAGAAACATGCTGTAGAGGCACAGAGAAGTTAAATAAATGCAAATAAGGTGCTCTTGCTTTAGCCACGTCTCAAAGCATCACAAACATGGAATTATGTTTGGGTGACGTCAGCTGCTCGTGTGGCAGACTCCTGCGAGCCAGGCGCTTGCCATGGAAACACTTTCCACCATAAACTGTTTTAGAACTCACCTCTTCTTCCTGCAATTTGTATTTTATTTAGTTATTTTTTCACGATCATCAACTTTACTTAGGTAAAACTATGATAAATATTTACCACAGATTCAATCCTGTCAAACAAAGTACTAATTAGAAAAACATGTGTACCTGCTATGTGCGCTTTAATACCTGAACATATAATAAAGGAAGGAATACTAACTACACATTTTTATATTTCATATCTGTGCTATTGTGTCCAAGTGTTCCCTTTAGACTCAGTAATGTTTTGGTCAAATTGTTGGCGGACCACTAAATGTAGGGCCCTAATTTGATTTGTTATATTTATAAGTGTAATTTTGAGAACTTTAAATAAATATTGATATAGAACTTTGCTTTGAACTGTTAATTGATATGGCAGGTGATATGGATAGATTTAAAATGTTTATATTTCTTTCCTAATTTATGTTTATTTATTTGATTTCCATCTAAAGTTCTGCTCACTGGCTCTTAAATACCACCATCATTTGTATTCATCAACTGCAATTTCTCCACCCGTCCACAATGCCGTATAATAGGTTTTGTGCTCATGAGGTGTCTTAAGGTTTCTTTTTCCAATTACCATGGACTCATTTCTCCAGCACTAATCCTGGGCCAGGCATATAGGCAGCTCCCCCTTCTTTGATTTAACGCTCCGGCTGAGTCTGGAGGAGTTCGGATCGGCCGCCATTTTGGAGAATCCCCCAGGCTTGCCCTGCGTTCACTTACCGACTGCTCAGCCTCTTCGGTTTAGTGCTGGTTTATGGAGCATGTGATGAAATAAACCCTTTTTTGGTCACCTAACAAAGATTGGTGGTGTTACTTGCACTAGACTCTGGGAGCAGCGCATTCAAGGGTGAAGACTTCCTGAGATGAGGAAGGAGCTGCTTAAGTTTTAAGAGAAGGGAGACAGAAATGTGATGTGATGAAGAAACCTTAGTGGAGAAGACAAGTTTAAGATCGCAGCATAATATGACATAGGAGAAAAACCCATTTTGGTTTCTATATTTTAATGGGACAGAATAGTAATTAGCATGAAGTGGGAGTGAAGAGTGTGAATAGACATTTAGTCAATTGCCTTAATCTCAATCTCATAATGCAGTGGCCAGCACAGAACCTGGCATGTGAACTGCAGAAGTGATGGGATTTGAGTCGCAATTTTCACTGGAGACTTACTTGACTATTGTGCCAAAGACTTGACTTGATTCCGTTTCTCCCACAGCGGAAGAGCCTATGACCGTGTTCAGAGGCCCGTTCATGTTACGCTTTCTAACATGAGTTTTTAGAACCAGAGCGGAAATCAGCTTCTTTTAGAGGTTTGCGCATGCGCAGCAGGAATACGGCAACGCAGAAAACTTTCAGTGAATTTAACGACAAGTCTGTTTGTAGCTATGGCTATGTTTGTGTTTCTAATAATTTAGCAGTTAGTTAGAAATACAGGCAGTCATTTAATGGCATAGTGAGCTAGTTTGGTGCAATGGAGGATCTCAGGCTGAGAAGTGAAATGACAGCAGTGACATGCATTCAGGGGAGGCAGAACCTCACCTGTCAATCTTGGGGGGAAAAAACTGAATTATAAAATATGAATACAAGTTCATATTTGTCATCTGGTATGTATTATAAACTCCCTTTCCCGTTGAATCCAATATGGAACAATATTTTTTTCAATTAAGAATATTAGAATTTCCGCATGTCCCGTAACTCCCATTCAAATGCAGGGAGGAGGGGCACCTCACGGTGCAAAGTATAATGCATGGCTGTATGCGATGCAGATAATGTGTCCTGTTCCCTCTGTATATAACAAATAAAACACCCTGACGATGTGCTCTGTACTTCAATACTTCTGGATAATGTATGAAATGTATTTCTGAAACGTGTTTCGGCTCGCAGATTCATAATAAATCAGCAGTAAAAGTTCACTCGGTGAGGCAAACAATACGCCTGCCTCATGGCAGAGGGCGCTCCTGAGCCCGTGGACTGCTGCGCTGTCTTCTTCGTTCTTGAACTCGTTTATTTCTTACTTACAACTCGGCTTATCAAAATGTAAAGGTAAGACCATAAACCTTAAATGAAAATATGTTGTGTAAAGAATGCTGAAATGAGATATAAAGCACAACTCATTGTCTGTTGTCAATCGAATTATGTTTAAGGTGCTCATTTGGGTTCATTTGCATTGGTAAATATGACTCTGAAAGAGTCAGTGCTCATTAGGCATGAACCTCGCCACATGTCTGACGTGACACTATTTTATGAAACAACAACAGCGACAAAGGAGTAATGGGACGGAATACAAGACGTTTCTTCAGGAAAGAAGTGATTTAATTTGCACCTGGGAGTGACAGGTGAGTTTTATCACGGCTGCTGTAACACTTAGATGTTTTTAAGGTTACCTTTGTGGCAAATGAGTTGATTATAAGTGTATCTGTCTGTACAATACGCAGTTATCGTGAGTATCTCGTCATAAATGTGATTTTGTGTACTTACCCGTAGTACTAGAGCTGCAATATGTCGCTCGTTCAAATAATATCAATAATTGGGGTTAATTGATGCATTGATGAGGTGAGTTGGCTAATTTTGTGATTGAAAACACAGTTTGTGAGAAATTGTCTGGCAGTGCCTTACTGAGTTGACACAGTCAGTGTAAGCCCATTTCATTCATTTTAACAATTCATTCATAGCACCTGCCATTGTTCATGTAAAAAGAGCATTTTAAATCTAGAGAATCAAGTCTTTTCCTTTAGTATCAAAACTGAGTTGGAGGTAGTATCGTGTCAACTTGACTTTCTGCTTGACTGAATGAAAAAGTCACCACACGCCTTTGCTTTAACTTTAGCCTAATGGCTTGAAATGACTTTACATGCTAATTATATTTCTAATGAAACACAAATGTATAAACGTAGCTCATTTGTGCATATTGTCTATTGCATATGAGCCATGTGCTGCACATACTTTTGCTTTCATAAACGCAGCTCTACAAATCTACAGCGAGGTCGAATGGGAGATTGTGCACGTCTTTGGATGGAATAAAACTTTACAGCATGCCTGAGTGAAGAAAGGAAGACTTTCATTTAGAATTTAGAAGTTTACAGTTCACAATAACGTTTATGGACAACATTCACTACCAGAGCTAAGAACTGACGTGAAAAAGGTGAGAAGCCGCGCTGCCTGGTGGTAGAGTGGTTAAGGCACAACACACGTATGCGGCAGTGTCGTGAGTTCGAATCTCAACTCTGACAATTTACTGCATGTCCTCCCTGCTCTCGTTCCCCATTTCACCCTGTCTAATAAAGTCTACGGGCAACAAAATAGAAAAAAAAAGAAGGTAAGACCCCAAGTAATCCATTTCTAATTTAACCAAACAGCCTTTATTTAAAGAGACATTATCTTTTGTTTTTTGTTCATCAGAATAAGGTTGTGAGCCTGCTTTGCTGTTCTTTAATAAAGGTTAATATTTCCTCTTTTTTAAGAAAATGAAATAACAAACTTCCAACAACATTGCAATGGGTGATTCATAAGCAGTTTTTGTTTTGATTTTAACCGTATTGATAATAATATTAAAATGATGGTTGAGGTCCACCCATCATGGATGACCACATTCAGTAACTTTTCTAAGCCACAGCATCTGCTCCATTCTATCCCAATGTGAAATCTTTCCAATAAAATGCTCCAAAAACTCTCCCATTACAGCCAAGCCCATCGCGCAGGCCAGTAAATGACTTGTGATGGCACTATGACAACGCCTTGTGCAAAAACACTATTAGTATGTGAATCGGCGTTTTGTTTATTATAGCGAATATCTAAAAAGTAATGAATACATCACTGGTGTTTGGTCTTGCCGAATACAGACCACTCACAATCCATGTGGTTTAACCACAATCACACCATTTATGCTTAATAATAAGCCGCTGGGAAAGAAAACATTCAAAATGCAAATTGATAACCCAGCACTTTCCCCCTCACACACACACACAAGCCCACACACTCCATTTATCGGGAACACACACCCAGGCTGATTAGATATGGGACCAGTGGTGGAAAATCAATTTTGTGGGATTCAAACCACTAAGGCAAAGAGGCAAATGCTTATCATTCCATTATTTATTAACCACCTGCTATAAAAGGTTATATTGGGTATAAACAGTCAATTCAAATGCAGAAAAATTAATTATAGACCGTATAATATGGACTAGACCTGCTTTGATGACAATAAAACTTAAGTGTGTTGAAATAAATACAGAAGTATTAAAACATCCATAAAAGTCAACATAACTCAGGCAGCTCTACTATAAGATATCAAGCTGCAGATTCAAGGGCCTCAAACTATAATTTTGAACCTTGAAAAACATGTTTCAGAATTGTTTGTCCCACTTAGAACCTTTTGTCGCTCTGAAGTTGAACCGTGACAGGGACTCAGATGGTCACAGGTAGTGTTTGTACAGGGTATAGCATCTCTCCCCATGGTTCTCATCCAATTAAATTCATTTTAGAAATATTGTCTCTTTTTTTCATAAAGAGTTAAATGTGTTATCATGAACTCGAAGACAAGCACAGGCCCTTTCACTTTTGTTTGACAATGTATTCCTTTTTATTGTTTGAGGTTGGTTCAGCCCTACTCCAAAACTGCTGTGGGGGTTTCCTGGCCGGTCCTGGTCCAAAAATAGTTTAAGAATGTACATAAGCAAGAACAGACATGTGGTCACTATAACTATAATAAGAAAATACAGAAACCTTTACCAGATGTGACATAATTTCCATCAACTTTGCACGTTTGCTGTCATTGGAAAAAAATAATATCTTTTAGGGTTGGAGTAAAATATTAGTTGGTTTTAAATGTTAGCCCATGTTATAGTATTACATGATTGTAGGGGAGACATGTAGACATATGGCTGAGATTTGTCATCTTTTGTCATGAGATCTGGAGCTGCTTGTGGGTTGGTTTTCTGAATTCTAGAAGACACAAAGCAGTATAACAATCAGACACATCAGAAAAAGCTTAACTTGCGCGTTTACCGACCTGCCAAAGCATCTGTCTATTTGAAAAGAGAAATCAATATATGTCAGTATTTTGGCGTCAATCACCAAGTATGTCACTCTTTATGACCTTTAGTCTCACTTTTTATTAAGTGAATCACGATCAGTTAACACATCACTACTGACATTATCAATGTATGGCACCAGATTTGAAGAGCCATTACCTTAAATAAAGGGTCTAATGTTATTAAGTTCAAATACAAATGTTTAGAGCAAATATCAAGATTGCATAACAATTCATGCACATTTAATATATTTTTCAGCGTCCATCAGAGCATGACAGAGAATGACCAGTAGGGGGAGAGGTGAGGAAAAGAGCCTCTCAGTTTGGCGTTGAGCAGCATTATATAGAGAAGCACTGAATCAAGATTTCACCTAAGTATCTTAACATCACATGGATCAAACCATGATTGCATTTTTATCACCCATGCCTGATCTGTATTCGGTCTTGTGGTGCAACACAAAATATTAAGAATGTAGTGGTGGATATAAAGTGATCAAATATCTATTCTTAATTTTGGACTCACCTTTAGGATTAGGGTAGGATTTCAGTACAATTTGAATATTTTTTTAGAATCACAAGAATCGTTCCATGCAGCAAAATGTCTTCATGCATGATTTTCCTTCAAAGTAGTGACTATATCACTTCCATGGTCACAGGCAAAAACTCCTATCAAGCCACTGAGAATTATTTATGTACAAAGGGAATCTGAATAGTATATACACATATATACCCACACACACACACACACACACACACACACACACGCATATATATATATATATATATATATATATATATATACACACACACGCGCACACACGCACATATATAATCTATATATATATACACATGTATGTATATGTATATATATATGTATATGTATGTGTATGTATGTATATATATATATATATATATATATATATATATATATATATATATATATATATATATATATATATATATATATATATATATATATATATCACAAACCAGTGCAATATAACAAACACATTGAAATGACAACTGGTTTAGCTGTTCTGAACA
The DNA here is from genome assembly GCA_015082035.1 of Chaenogobius annularis. Taxonomy (NCBI): domain Eukaryota; kingdom Metazoa; phylum Chordata; class Actinopteri; order Gobiiformes; family Gobiidae; genus Chaenogobius; species Chaenogobius annularis. The sequence continues at coordinate 294,081 of BJKM01000143.1, forward strand.
TCTCGATTTGTGTATATGTGTGTATATATATATTATATGTGTGTGTATATATATATATGTGTGTATATGTGTATGTATATATATATATATATGTGTATATATATTATATGTGTATGTATGTGTATGATATGTATGTTTGTATATATATATATATATATATATTATATGTGTGTGTGTGTGTATGTATGTGTGTGTGTATGTTATATATATGTATATGTGTATGTATATATATATATATATGTGTGTATGTATATATATGTATATATGTGTGTGTATATGTGTGTGTATATGTATATATGTATATGTATATATGTTATATATTATATATATGTATATATGTATATATTATAATATGTGTATATGTGTGTGTGTATATGTGTATGTGTATGTACATTTTACATTGATAGGTACATAGATAGATCGTGAAAAAGAAATGAAAATACCAACCTATTTAAACATTTTTTAAAGTGGACTGTCCTTCTTGTTTCCGGCAGGAGTAGACATCATCCGATTTGGATGAAGCATTAATGTACAGGTAATATTTATATTTATTTTGTTTTTCCTTTGCTAAAGGTGTTCCAGTTTTGTAAAAGGTGCTTGGGGCATAGTGACATTTGAGAACGGCAGTATCTCCAAAATATAGTGTTTGTTCCGGAATGTCTAGAGCCACGATGTTTCCTGCCACGAAAAGTTAAGAACTTTAAGATTCAGAGAGTGAGGTCATACAAATACTGCAAACTGCTAGCGTACAGGCTACCTTTGGTTATCCCCAAAATGACAGCAATAAACACTGAAATAGAAAAAGTTATTGTGAAGGATGTCATATTTTAATAATTTTCTTGTATTAAGTTAGTATTAAGTTAGTATTATGTTAGTATTACGATTAAAACTAAAACTTAAAATGATAAACTATCTTTCTAGATATGAGTCGGATGGAGCCGTCTGCATGGCTGTTGCCTGGCCTTCTTCTGGAGAGCTTATGTCCGCTCCCTCCCTGTTGGGGCTATTAGGATGTTGTGATTGACAAGAACGTTATGATCAAGTAACTCTGGACTGAAACAATGGACTGGATTGTTAATGCACATGACCTCATAATAATAACCTCAGCGTCTAAAGGAACAGGGATAATGTACAAATAATGTTTTCTTAGAAGGAATCATGCCTCTGTTCCAAATCAATAACTCTTAATTTTTAGTTATTTCCCTAATAGAATAGCATTGTTGTTCCATGATAAATTATTTATATTGTTTTATATCTTTTTTATTATATTTCTACTCGACTGGCAGCACTTCACTTCAAAAGATACAATTAAAAATGTCCTGTGCTTTGTGTTTCGGTGGATAAAAACATTAACAATTTCACTTTAAACATGCCATACATTGCTACTTTAAAAAAGTGGTGTAGCATCTGTTGTTATTATTGAGGTAATCTTGGACATGAACGAGTAATGAGTCGAGTCCTAGAGGGAATACAGACCTTCTGCAGTTAAAAGCTTGTGTGTGTCTCATGTAATTGGTGAACGCATTCATTCCCATTTGGCAGTTGATACACTGAAATATAATCATGTCAACATATGTGCCCGCTCAATACCACCCAAATATAAGATGGATCCATTACTGACGCATGTAGTAATACAGCTGATCACATCCTGTGGTCGCGATTCACAAGAGACACTGGCACTTATGGTAAAATTAGAAAGAAAATGTATATCACAACATTTAGGCATCATAAAAGCTTATCATGAAAGCTCAAAAGTGACCACCGCTTGGTTCTGGAAGTACATTTTCAATTCATTTTTATTTTATTTTTATATTTTGAGTTTTTTAGCGTGTATAAAGTGTATAAATTGAACCAAAAATAACACAGAATACAAAACACGACAGACAGAGAGAGAGAGGGAGAGATAGCAAAGTTAAACAAAAGATATCCAAAACAAGCTACATACTATCCAACGTAATGCCCCATCTAGTGTCCAGCTTCAAATTAAAGGAGAACCACCTTATTAAACACGATGGTTCCTGCGATGGTTAAGTATGTATTTTAAGGGTGTTTGAAGCACTCATTGTCAACCCGAAGAACACAATCCTGAGAAACTCTGGCTCTTTTTTTATGTTAAATGTTTTTGGATGTGATGTCTTATTTCAATAAAGAAAGAAAACAAAAAAGCTTTTGTGACTGTTCTTTGATAGTATTTTAGAGCTAGAGGGAGAGCTCTATCGCCAAAGTTCCTGCTTTAAGTCTGAATATCATCTTTTCCATTTTTGTAATGTCCATTACTCTATCAGTCCAGTCCTTTTTTTGTGATGTTCTTCTTCCCTGCTGCCAGAAGTATACTCCAAAGGTTATCTATTTATTGTGTCCATGACAGGAGTTTTGAGACCCCAATGCATAGTTCTGAAGTCCAGTGGGATGCCAATAGTTTGCAGTGCTTTAACAATCCGATTTCAATATTTCTGAAAAAGTAGGACATTCCCAAAACAGATGGTAATGATGGACCACTTGGCAACCAATTTTCCAATATAAATGTATGTTAAATATTTGAAAGCTTGCTCTGGGTTCATCAGCTATGTTGTAAGTAATGAGTATAAGACCTATAATTTCATTTAAAATCTGTTTCTGAAACGGATTTTAGTTTTGCAGAAGGTGCTTTTGGACAGAATCAGTTACCACCTAATATTCGACAGGTAAGCTCCATTGCGGTATACTTCATAACTATTTTCAACAAATTGTGAAGAAAGGAATAAACTACTAAAACAAGTACAAAATATTGTCCTTATCAAATCAAGAAATCTGGATCAGCAGGAGACTGTGATGGCCTAAGAAAACCAGACATATTAATATATGTATATATTATAAGTATTTTGAAATGTTAACTTTGTCACATGCTCAAAACATCACTTATTAAAGCAAATTACGTATTGTAATGTCTTGACTGAAACAAGCCGTAAGCTCTCAAACCTCTGAATGAATCACAACAAAAGCGTTAAATCACTGTCAGCTTCCATTGTTTGGGTTTCTCAGATCAGCCACTTAGCAGCTCCTTGTGACCTTGGCGTCTGTGTTAGCATGCATGAGCGCTCGGCATCCCGGCGCTTTGATGTGCCTACTGTCTACCCTGCTCCATCCATGCATGAGCCACGTAAAGATTTCCTGTCCAGGTCAATCATACTAGACTGCGGATAGATCGAGTGCGACAAGCGGACCCCTTCTCACCCAACAACTTCACGAGACCACTCAGAAGACGCCTCACCTTCTCCTGGTTTGTTCAACCTTGGCAATGAGCTCGGAGGCAAGTTTGAGTAATTTCTTCCCTCTGCTCTTGAGACAGCGCTTCTAAGAGATCTGCATGTAGATTAAAGTCAATGCTCGCTGTAGAGTTTACCCATAGCACGTTAGTATTCAACACCACCACCATCTCTGCAAAGCCAGGGACAGCCCAGGGTTACGATAGTTATATAATGAAGGACTGAAAGTGATAGATAGAAAGCCCATCTGCCAGATAATAAAAGGAATATAATCTATAGAGGTTGGAAGTTTCGGTCAAATTGATTGTAGATTAACTTTTAAAGCAGTTTTGCACACAGGAAAAGATGACCGTGAGAGACTGTTGTTGTGCAGTTGTATTACATAATTTTGATTTAGGACTAAATTAGCAATTAGCATAAAAAGAACAATCCTTGCATCTGTCAATCAAAATAGATGCAATGTTGTTTAAAGCTGTACTTTGTAACTTTTCAGCATGTTTCCATGGAGTTGTTATTGCTTTGCCTTTAAAGTTTGACAATATGGCATTAAACATGTCTATTTAGCATACATTTTATAAAGAGCGTTTTAATTGCTCCAAAATACTGTAAAAAATATGCGATCTAATCAGACTGTCGGGTCAAAGGTGTCACGTTTACATGCAAAGTCAGTGTGGACGCATACTTAGGCCACCCAGCCTTTCTGCATCGCATCTCGAACGTATCTTGAGCTTGTCCAGCATTAAAAGGTCAAACAAAGTGGAAAATCTGAAATTTTGGCCACATTTGCTACACGTCAACCAATCTGGAGCTTCCTCCTCGTAGCAATCATTCCACCAAATAGCAGTCATGGTACACGGAAACGTGTGAGCCGGTTCGCCTCTCCACAGATCTGACCTGTAACTTGGCCTGGTGGCGTCACCTGCTTGAGTTAAATAAGTTTAATACCATCCTCTGGAATACAATAAGCAAAGCAAATAGCATTTTCAAAGAGACAACTATATGGCTTTCACTAAACTTTGACTAAAATGCAGTGAACATGGAAATTTCAGGTTTTTGTAAAAGAAAGAAGAAGAAAAAAAAGCATATTTTCCCCCAGTCTGACAATATTGGTGCCATTTATGATTTTACATCCTGGTTGGGCAGGGGTGATTCCACAACTGTTACTTTGCAACTATATTGTAAACAAGGGCCAAAATCATTTGAGATTACGATGATTTGACAAATATGTCTGTTGAGTGTAATTTTTCCATGTATTTTTGATGGAATGTTGCTTATTGATGACATAAATAGACAGATTCACAAATTGCAACTTAATTGTTAAAGCTAATTAGTGCTGCACAACTCGAGTAAATCAAATAATTCGATTACAAAAAAGCTTCGATTATAATTTTATTGCCTCGATGATTTGTTTAATTTACATATTTAATTAAAATGCGTGAATCAGTGGCGCGCGGAGCGCACGGCTTTTGTTTCACACGGTGGAAGAGTGCAACCCGATAATCTAATACATCCATGAGTGCGGCCGGAAGAGTTTTGATGAGTGAAAGGACGGCACGCGGAGCTAGATGTGGTGTCGACACGGGGGCCAAAGTGAACGATCACATGAGCCAAGGCCGCAAAACGGCAAAATGCAGAGCTCCAAACACCAGGATCACTGTCCCACCCAACATTACAAACAAATGTCTTATTTAAAGTGACGTGAATAAACGTTCATAGCTAGTAACTTTTACAAAGTCTGTGACAAGTATATTTTATATATATTCTTTATATACAAACAGACTGAAGTGAAATTAAGAATAAAATGTAAAAAAGTTATTTTTAAACAGAAACGACTTATTTTGTATTTGGTTATGACTATGAACTATAACGTTTATTTAAAAAATGATTTAATATGCGTTTAAATGGTTTATGGAATGTACAAAAAAATTTTACCGATTAATCGAACAAAGGAATCGATAGATTACTCGATTACTAAAATAATCGATAGCTGCTGCCCTAAAGCTAATAATACAAAAAATAGATAATAAAGATGAGAATATATCATAAACACGTTAAGTTTCTCATTACCTCATTTGCATTCCACACCGCTTTCAGCACTGTTTTGGAGTGGTAAGACCCCTCTCCCCATCCCTCTGTGAGTAAGCTATGAGTCATTACTGGCCACCTGTTCAATATCTCAGCCCTTAAGTATCATATCAACATCAAAACATCTCGAGCCGTGCCGCCTGTGCGCACTTAAGCTACCACATGTAGCTCTCATGGGCCGCTGGTTAAGGTGATGATACACAACATATGGCACTCAAAAGAACTCTTTAAATATTGTGCTAACTTTTAAAAAGCATCCAAATATAGTGCTCCGTTTATATAAATTTAAAGTTCTACATTTGGCGTAGACTGGCAGGATCTGACTAGATCTAGTTTCAGTAGTTTTTAGCTTCACAAAGGGTATTGAAGATGAATACTTACAAAGTTTCATCTGGAAAGATTGTGTAGATGTGTTACTCACTCTGTGTGTATGAGCTCACTTTTTAATAGACTGGAGGTAAAATAAGACATTGCCATTTTGGGATCTTTTGAATGTTAATAGCTGGTGTCATTGCAGTGAATGGAGGATTTTGATCAGATTGTTTTTGTTTATGATGAGGGGCCAGTATTTAAAGGACAGATGATCAGAC